>RPOG01003736.1:0-54865 GCA_008086565.1 Thalassoma bifasciatum | reverse complement strand
AGAATAAAACAGGAAACAGGAAACTGCATCAGCCAGAGGAGCCCAAATGACATTTGTGACCAAGTGGAAAAGTTTGTAGATTTCTCTGAAATACTGATAAAAAAGGTTTTTTCACTTCATTGGTGACTGGAACAATTTCCATGTCAGGTGGTACAACCAATGTAATAATGTGAAATGTTATTTTAACATCAAATTATTCATCTTATTCACAAATAAAAGAAATGAAACATACAAAATGAAAATGTATGAGTCACTACAGACACTTGAGAGATACTTGCCAATAATTTCACACAGAAAAAATAACAGGAACATATAAATATATTTTCATATATTTGGTCGCACCACCTGACATTTTTGGGTGCTCAAATTAAAAATACTAAAAAATTATGAACCTAAAATCTTTGAAATGTTGGTCAACTACTGAAATCTGTTAGAAAGCATAATTCTTCACCCAGAAATATGTTTTTTATCCATTTTCAAAGAACTTTTCAAAAATAAGTTTTAGACCTTCTTTTTGTCATTGACCCGTAAACATCACATAAAAATAGAAAAACATGTTTAACCAAACGTAACGGCAGCATGAGGTGTTTTCAGACAATCAGGAGAAATCTTAGCCTCCCTCTCAATCATGACAGCTTCACGTTGTACCACTTTATTTCTGATTTATCTTTCTGAGGACAGATCTATATGAAAACAACTTGTCTGCAAAAGTTTCATTACATCGTGAGGATCCCTGTTTCCTGACGACACTTTTTCTGGGAACCATGAGTCCAGTTGGATTGTTTCCAGTAAGTATCAGTCTGACGTTTCCAGGTATCAAAGCCTGATTCTGAGGTTTGTTCAGGAAGAGCTGGTTTCCTCTGTCGCTGATAAAAAACCAGCAGAGACATAAACTTTATATCAGAGAGCGTTTCTTTTGTTCTTCATCTCTGCTGTCTGCAGTGCGGTGGTGTTCCTCTTTTGGCTTTTAACTGGTCTTAAACCAGTAAAATAGAGGTATTTATCCCTGTAGATTCCCTAAGTGCAGCTTTCTTCTTAATGCTGCCCCCGTTGTTTGTGCAACAGCTTTTATTGCTGCATAAACCTGAGTTTAACGGGCGACTGTTTGAACAGCAGCACTGAGTCACGCTGTTTGTTCTCTGCTGGAAGCTAAACTCATTAAATTCAGTTTGTGGGAGGTAAAAAAAAAAAAAAAGTAAAAAAAATTACATCCTGACACACGCTCAGCATCAGGAGCGAAGCTGGAAGTTATTTCACTCCTCTGACTGCCACAGCATCAGTTTCTCCACAGACTAAAGTGACCAAACATCCTCTTTTACCTGCACATGTTCTGATTTTTTGGTGGTAAAATTATGTCCTGGGTGATTTTATAAAATTCCTCAAAATGACTGATTTGCTCTTGCACTGCACTCTCAGACAGAAAATGCTGAAGTGGTAATGCACTTTAATGAACAAACTGCAGATAAACGGTAGTACCACTCTTTTCTGTGAAGTCTTAACCAGTGTTGAGAATTTTTTTGGCCTATATAAAGTAAAAAATTTGAGATAAATGGTCGAAAAAGTTTAGATAAAAGAACAAAATTCTGCCAGAACAGTCAAGATTTTGATATTAAAAGTCAAATTATGAGCTGAATATTCAAATTTATGAGAAATTTGAGATCGTAAAGTTAAGATTTAGAGACAAAATTCAAAATTGTGGGAAACAATGCCAAAATTTCAGATAAATTCTAAATAAAAAGTCAAAATTCTGTTAGAAAAGTCATAATTTTGAGATAAAAATCAAAGTTTTGTGACATTAAGTCAAATTAAGATACAAAAAGCAGGATTTTGGGAAACAGAGCGAAATTTTCAGAAAAAAATAATAGATAAAAAGTCAAAATTCTGCATGAAAAGTTAAAATTTTGAGATTATAAGTCAAAGTAATGAGACAAAAAGGCCAATTTTGAGATTAAAAAAATCTAAATTTTGGAAAGAAGAAAAAAAAAGCAACACTTCCAGATAAAAAGTCAAAATTGTGAGCCAGGTAGTCAAAGTTATGTAGAAAAACCCAAATTTGAGATAATAAAATCAAGTTTTAGAGACAAAAATCAAAATTTTGAGATCAAGAAGTCAAAAATATGTGAAAAAAAGTCACAAATTTTATGATTAAAAGTTAATATTTTGAAGAATCAAAGTCAAATCTTTTAGATATTGACAGAAAAATGTTGAGATAATAGTCAAAGTTTTGTGATATAAAGTCAAATTGAGATACAAAAAGCAGGATTTTGGGAAACAAAGCAAAATTTTCGGAAAAACTTTTAGATAGAAAGTCAAAATTCTGCAAGAAAAGTTAAAATTTGGAGATTATAAGTCAAAGTAACGAGACAAAAAGGCCAATTTTGAGATTAAAAAATCTAAATTTTGCAAAGAAGAAGAAAAAAAAAAAGCAACACTTCCAGATAAAAAGTCAAAATTGTGAGCCAGGTAGTCAAAGTTATGTAGAAAAACCTAAATTTGAGATAATAAAATCAAGTTTTAGAGACAAAAATCAAAATTTTGAGATCAAGAAGTCAAAAATATGTGAAAAAAGTCACAAATTTTATGATTAAAAGTTAATATTTTGAGAAAACAAAGTCAAATCTTTTAGATATTGACAGAAAAATGTTGAGATAATAGTTATAGTCTTGAGATAAAAAGTCAACACTGTCAGAAGAAAGTTTAAATTTTGACTTAATGTCAGAAAAAAAAGAAGAAAAAAAAAGAAAATTGACAAAGTTAGTTTTTCCATTTTCTTTGTATTTAGCAAGCGAATATAGGCTTTTTTTTTTTGTAATATGGTACATGTGCACTTCAAACAGAAAAGTAGTGTTTTAAATAAATGTATGGGTTATCAAGCTTCTTTTTTAGTACTTGAGTATCTTTGGGCATTTTTAATATTGTCACCCACCACAAACCTACCAGTGATGCTAAACCTTGAGACAGGAGCGACAGAGAGAAGGAGTTTGTGTTTCTGACTCATCGACGTGGCTCAGGTGTGCCACTCCTCTGTCTGAGAGCGTGGATTAAAACACACCTGAGACGTCGTCTTTGAGCAACAGGAGCCGTCGATTCACCTCTGAGCAAACGCTGAACGTCTTCTCCCTTTTTCTCTGTTTCCCAATGAGCTCGCTGCACATCTGATTCAGCTGTTTGGGCCTTTTCCCAGTCGTCCTTTGATCTCATAATTTAGCCAAGCCTCTGTTTTGAAGCATGTGGCGTTGGGGTTTCCCAGGTATGACTCATTAAGTTTGAGCTTTTTCAGGTGTTGAGGAATCTTTGCAGAACTTTTTGCCAACGTTACAATGCAACATCGCTCCAAAAATGTGTGCAAGAAAGTGTTGTGTACACAAATAATCACGTCCTCCTGCAGTGTTTAGAGGATTTCTTCAGTGTTGTTGTTACGCAGCCGTGCAGGGGGGGGGGTTATAGGATCAGCACATACAAGAATCAAAGGATGTTCCCTCCCTGTTCAAAACCAAAGTTCGCAATTAATGAAGCTGATTTATCGCAGCTGACAACGTGTAATAATGCAAAAACCAAAAGCCACAACATCAAACAGAACAAAGCATCCCAACGACTTTAATCCAGATTTAAGGCCTGGTTTTCCTCCTGCAGGGATCAGGACTCAGCGTCACCAAATAATCGTCCTAATGATCCTGAAGTGTTTGTACTCATTTAACACCAAATCCACTTCAGGATCCTTCTCCTCGTCACCTTCAGGGAACAGTTTTTACCATCACAGCCCCAACTCTCTAAACTCTTCCTCCAAACATCCATGGCTCTGACTCATTCCATTCACTTCAAATTGATTCCAAACCTACCCTTTCAAAATAAAAGCCTCTAAAAAATAACTTCCTCGCCCTCCTTTCATCCTCCTTGCGCAATACATCTTTGAACATTTTCTTTATTTTAAAGAGGCACTCTGTGTGGTAGACGATACGTGTGTCACTTCTATTTTTCTACTTAAATACTCTCTTTTACAACTCGTCATTTTCAGTTTTAAAAACTGATTTTTCTGTTATAATATTAAAAAAATTTCAATAAAAAAACCGGAAACAACCTATCTCCTCTCTTCTGTCACCTGTCTCAACCTTTCCCCTCTCTCACCCCTCACTGTACGCCCTTTGTCCGGACGAAACAGGATTCGAACTCCGGCCGACCGCTTGGGAGCGAGCTTCATCTGCCCCCCCCCCCCCAAAAGAAAACACAATATTCTTAGCTAAAAGGTCAAAGACATTAGATGAAAAGTCAAATTTTGAAACAAAAGTTGAAATTTTGAGCTAATAGGTCAAATAATCCGATAAAAAGTGAAATTGTTGAGATACTTTGTAAGAATTCTGAGATTAATAGTCAAAAATGTTGCACTTAAAAGACATAATTTTTTAGCTTTAAGGTCAAATTTTGAGAAAAAAAAGTCAAAATTTCAAGTCAAGTAATAAGATTTTCAGATAAATTTTAAGATAAACTGTCAAATTTTGGGGATAAAAGTTGAAATTAGAGGTAAAGTCAAAGTAATGAGATAAATAAATCAAAATTATGAGAGAAAATTACAAAAAGAATTTGAGATACTTTGTCTGAATTTTGAGATAAATGGTCCAAATTTTTTGAAAAGGGACCGTTTTTAGCTTACAGGTCATATTTTGAGGAAAAAGAGTCAATTTTTGGGCTAAAAGGTCAAGTTATAAGATAATAACTTAAATTTTGCGATAAACTATCAAATTTTGGGATAAAATTTTAAATTAGAGGTAAGAAGTCCGAGCAATGAGATAAAGAAGTCAAAATTACAAGGGAAAATTGAAAAATTTGAGTCAGTTATAAGATGAAAAGTAAATATTTTGAGATGATAAGTCTAATTTTCAGATATTGAAATCAAAATTGGGAGGAAAAAAGTTGAAATGTTGACTTTTATCTCAAAATTTCAACTTTTTTCTCAGATTTTTTAAATTTTATCTCCAAAAAATGTAAATAGAAGCCAGTTTTCATTATCCATTGTTTTAACTGATGGAAATGGGTTTCAAAACATTATTTATGTAGGAGTGTTTAAAATAAATGTTTGGTTTATGAAGCTTCTTTGTGTCTTTGAGGATCTTTGAGTATTTTTGCAGGATCTCCAAGAGGCCGGGTAGGGGGTCTTCTTTTTTGAGGGGGGGGGTTTAGAATAAGGTGCTGGGTCTTTTTAAACACCTGGACCTGGAGGGTCACACATCTGCAGCCACCAAAGATCCTCTGCACACTGAAAAACAAAGATCCACGCAGAGACAGAGCGCACACTCAAACACGAAGACAATGCAAACGTCTAAATTACGGCTGCAGATTTTTGACTTTTTCACACAGTAGCACACTCTGTAACAAAAAATAAAAGACAGAGGAGTCAGAGAGAACACTAAGATCCTACAGTGAGATTGATTTCACAGTGACACATCTCAGTTTTCTCTCACAGTGTGGAAACGTAACAGTTTCAGGATTCTCGCGCTGGTTTTCAGCTGTTTGTCACAGTTTGTTTTGTTCCTCATGTTGGTGCATTATCTCAGAGTTCACTGCGTTCTGTCTCCAGCGTTCTTCGTCTTCTTCTTCTTCTGTAGCTGCATATTTGACGTCCAGAACTGGGCGTGCATGTTTGAGATCCTCCAACTAACCAGTAAACATATTGTTAAAGTCGACACAGTTGGCTCACAGTCCTGAATGGATTTATAATGTGGTGAAAACACAGTCAGGCTGTGTGTGAGGAGAAGGGAGGGAGAGGGGGGACGCAGAGGAGGGAGGGAGGGAGGGAGGGAGGGAGGGGGTGGGAGTAATGACTTCCAGCTGCCTGAGGCCGGCCAGAGGAGGATGTTTGATTTCTCCACAGTCAGGAGCAGGCGCTGTGACCGGCTGAAGCCAACATGTCAAAGGTTCGACTTCCCCAGCAGAGTGAGATTGTTCTGCAGCAGATTCAAACAAATAACCCTGAGATGGAGGGGTCTGTGGGCGGGGTCAGGGAGGGGGTGTGTGTGTGTTGGTGTAGTGATGAGGGCCCTGAGGTTTTGTTGGTTTGGTAAATGAGCTGAGTGATGTTTGGTGGTCTGCTGAGCCAGTTTAGGAGGTTTTTCTGCAAAGTTAGAGGTCTGCAAAATCTGGTGGTCTGGTAAAAATGGTCACTGAGGTTCGGTTGTGGTCGTAAATACCCACTCGCTTCAGAGTCGAGTTTAGGAGGTCACCTGATCGTAAACACAGCCTCTGATTGGTCCACAGACAAAAACAGTCGCCTCTATCCAACAGAATCAGCTTCAAACTGAGATTCTTGGAGGTATTTTCCCGTCATTTAACATTCAAACTATTCCAGATTGTGGAATACTTTTGGAGTTATTGAATCTGTCCTAATTCACAGAAAAAATTGCACAACTTCTGCACCAAAGACCTTGCGCAAATGAGCTGAGAAGATATTGTTCTAACCACAAAGCTTGTTCATGCATCCATGTTTTTGTTTTCCGTGATGAATGATAGAATTCAAATGATCCATTACACTTTTAATTCTAGGTAAAGCAGGCTCTTATACAGTGGTCTTAAAGTGAAAAACATAACAAGAAAAAAGAAAAAGAAAAGAAATTCAACATATGTCAACATTTTTTAAAAAATTCAAATTTTGAAATAAGTCAAAAAAATTTAGATAAAAGGTTAAAAAATGAGAAATGAAGAAAAAAATGATAAGGGAAAAGTCAAAATTTTGTGAAAAGTCAAATTTTGAATTGAAGAGTTAAAACATTTTGGGGAACAACTCTCTATTTAAGAGATAAATCCGAATTTTAGAAAACTTCAAATTTTGAGATGATTAAAAAAAAATAGATAAAAAAGATTTAAAAAGAGATAGAAAGTCAAAATTCTGAGATAAAGTCAAGTTTTACTTTTGAAATAATAAATTAAAAATTTCACAAAAAGTCCAAATTTTATGAAAAAGTCAAAATTTGAGATAAAAAGTCCAAAAAATGGGGAAAAAAATCTAAAATTTGATCTATAAGTCAACATTTTTAGAAAACAGTCAAATTTTGAGATGATCAAAAATATTTTTTTTTTAATGTATAAAATTGAGATAAAAAGTCAAAATTTTGTGGAAAAGAAAGTCAAAATTTTTTAATTGAGCTCTAAGTCAACATTTTAAGAAAAATTCAAAATTTGAGATAAGTAAAAAAAAGATAAAAAGTCAATTTTGTGGAAAAAAAAGTCAAAAATTCACGTCAGAAGTCAAAATTTTAGAAAAATTGAAATTTTTGGGCAAGTGGAAAACATCAGCTGAGTGTTAAATTTTAGATAAAGTCAAAAGTTTCATATTAAAAGTTGAATTTCTGGTTTTTATTCTCTTAATTTGAATTTCTATTTCAAATGTGTGACTTGATATGGGAGAGAAAATTTCTACGCAAAGTCAGTTTTTGTATTTTCATATTTTTAATTAGCAGAAATGGGCTTCCAAACCTTTTTTATGTTTACATTTTAGAAAATTCCAACTTTCATCAAAAAAATAATGTCTTAATTAAAGACATGGTTAATGAAGTTAATTTGTCGCCTTTAGACATTGTTTACACAGGTCAAACAGCAGCTCCAATCATGTTTTTGTTTGTGCTGCTAAGGGAAACTGTGAAAGGCCACTGATGTTCTGACTCATAAAAGCTTTTTACGTTATTGTAATAATGTTTCTGAAGATGTTTCTGGTGTAACCTTTCCGTGTCGTAGAGCCTCTTCTCTCGTCTCGCCTTCTTCACTTCAGTGACTCTGACCCTCGGCAGCAGCAGCAGCAGCAGCAGCTCCTTCTCCGCAGAAAGAAAAGATCCTGATGGAAGTAAAATAAACAAAGCGGGAGCGAGGAGGAGGAGGATGGGGGAGGTTAGAGAGCGCAGTGGAAAAAGCGGAGCGAGGGTTAACTCGGCCCCCAGGTATGCTCTCCACCCCCAGCGACTGTAAACTGAGTTTGGATGAGTTACCCCGCAGCAGACCCAGACTAAATACCGAGCTGTTTCTGTTTAAAGGTGATCGGCCTGAATTGGACCAACACGGCCACGAGAATCCACAACTGACTGGTAACTCCATAAACACCTCAGAGACTCGGCAAAAACTCAGCAGAGACTCAGCAGAGACCACCTAGACTAAGTCTGCCGAGCTGCTCTCATAAAATCACAAACTCCATCCTTCCTTCACCTGCATGTGGACTCTGTTTGGGTCAGGTGAAGTCTTTCAAACACTGCTGACTAACTGTTTCTGGTGTTTAGCTCCAACTTTACCAACACAGGTGGTGACCCCTTTAAACCATCCAGTCTATTTATAAATCCACTGGAAAAAGAGTCGTATTTACTTTTTACAGACACAG
The DNA here is from genome assembly GCA_008086565.1 of Thalassoma bifasciatum. Taxonomy (NCBI): domain Eukaryota; kingdom Metazoa; phylum Chordata; class Actinopteri; order Labriformes; family Labridae; genus Thalassoma; species Thalassoma bifasciatum. The sequence continues at coordinate 46,512 of RPOG01003736.1, read as the reverse complement.
AGAGACAGGTGTTGAACCAGACAGTAAAAAAAGCAATTCAGTAAAACTCTTTTTCAACTCTTTTTCAGAAGATCAACAAATCCAACAACTTTTCCTGGAGTTTGGAGACTCTGACATGAACGTGGAGTCCTGACAAGTCAAGAAGGGTTGATGTTTAAACATAAAAAAATGTAAAAACAAGGATGGACAGAAGAAAGTTAATTTGCAGTTTTAAACATATTTACTGTGTTTTTTACTCACCTTATGACTCTCTTCACCTTTCCAAAATGTGGCAAGTCGCTCTACGTTTGTACTCAAAGAAACCAACAACGCCACCCAGAGGGTCTCCCCTCTGGGAAAAAAGTCTGATCAGCCCGCACACGGTTTGATACCACCAGGCTGAGACGGTTTCAGTTTTACGAGATTGGTTATTTTTATTTTGTTACAATTAGATTAAAAGCTCACGTTCTTTTTTTAAAACACCAATTAGGCCCCATAAACAGAAACCCTCAAATCAAATAATAAGGGAAACAAAAGAGTCAAACAAATCAAATCTCTTGAGTTGTGTTCGTTCGCTTGGTTCTTTTGACGAGTACGTTCCTTTTGTTTTAGAACTTGGTTTGGTTAATTTACATTTATTTAGGTTGTTTCTTATTGGGTTTGAGTACGTGTTTTTCGTTTGTATAGAATTAACATGCAGAAATCATCAAAGGAAAATAACTACCGTCATGCAAATTAATCTACCGAAATTACTAAACCGAAAGCAGGAATAATCAAATGAAAATAACTATACATGCAGTAAACAATGAACAATTACATGCACAAACAATGCAGAAAAAAAATAACTATTCCCCAGAAGAAAATAAAAAGAAGGAAATACCTAAACCCATAAAGAGAAATGAAAAGCAAAAAGAACCCAACCCAGTCCAAGACAGAACTCCCACCCAACAGAAACCAAACTTATTTTAAGATATTCTAAAATTACCCGCCGGCCAACTTGGGCCTCCGTAGCTATTGCGGAGCGCGGATGACGAAACTGCACCGAAGGTTAGTCAGCGCGAGGAGCCAGGGTCCAATCACTCGCTCCTCCGATCCAATTTCCTCGGAGGAGGATTACGGTTGTAAACCGAAGAGAAGAAAACAGCGCCCGTCCTGTGGAGCCTGGTGAGTGGGGAGCCGTAGGAGGGCAAGCCACTGAATAAGGAGAGAGGAATCAGCATCCCGTTCCAGGACCGAAAAGTGCAGCCCAAGGCAGACAACAATCACCCACCTGAAAGAACGAGGTGCCACACACCAGGAGGTCTTCTGGGGGAGCAGCCCGTCCACCCAGACACAGCAGCCAGCTCCGGCCGCACTGCGAAGAGTCAGTATATTGTCACCCATGCGCCCAGAGCGCACAACACAATTTATCATAATGGCACGGGAGCACATTACCCCAGACAGCAGATCAAGACACCCACGAGGATGGCGAAGTTAAGCCAACGGAGGAGAACCACCGATCCACGACACCTGCAGCACAGGTATTCCCCAACACAGAGGAGCAGGTGAAAAGAGGGAGCGCAATCAAACGCACCTGTACTTATAGGTGCGCTCTGCGCTCTCCATGGTGCCAACCCGGCACAGTGCCCACTGTGGCCGGGCGGTAAAATGGCTCCCGGTCACATTAATAAGGTGGACCATCATGCATAGCAGGCAATCATGTCCTTCGGCAACTTCTAGGACAGCCAATAGCTTCTTTCCTTGCCTTCCTGAGGTAACAGTGACCCAGGGCGGGCATCTATATGAGGAAAAAGATCAACTCCTGCTTCCAAGTCACAATCTACAGACCCCAAAATGAGGCACTAAATTTGTTGCTGGATAGAATTCCTCTGTGGTTTATATTTTGCTGGATAAGATTTTTTAACTGGAAATAATCCCCAAATCTAAATCTGCCAGATCTTGATTGGATTTGTTGATTGTTTGTATTGCAAACTTCATTGGCTTTGTCAATGGGTTGGATTTGTTTCTGCATTCGATTTTTCGCTGATGTTGTTGCTGGAATGGCTTCCTCCATGGATTGGCTTTGTTTCTTGATTTGATTTGTTGCTGGAGTGGATTTGTCATGGGTTGGCTTTGTTGCTGGACTGGATTTGTCGCTGTAGTAGTTGCTCGCTTGGATTTGTTGCTGTAGTAGTTGCTCGCTTGGATTTGTTGCTGTAGTAGTTGCTCGATTGGATTTGTTTCTGTATTGGCTTTGTTGCTGTAGTTGTTGCTGGATTGGCCTTGTTGCAGTTTGGCTTTGTTGCTGGATTGGATCGTTGCTGGACTGGATTTGTTGCTGTAGTTGTTGCTAGATTGGCTTTGTTGCTGGATTGGCTTTGTTGCTGGATTGGCATTGTTGCTGATTTGGATTTGTTGCTTGTTTGGATTTGTTGCTTGATTATATTTGTTGCTTGTTGGGCTTTGTTGCTGGATTGGCTTTGTTGCTTGATTAGATTTGTTGCTTGTTGGGATATGTTGCTGGATTGGCTTTGTTGCTTGTTGGGCTTTGTTGCTGGATTGCCTTTGTTGCTTGTTGCTTGTTGGGCTTTGTTGCTTGTTGGGCTTTGTTGCTGGATTGGCTTTGTTGCTTGTTGGGATCTGTTGCTGGATTGGCTTCGTTGCTTGTTGCTTGTCGGGCTTTGTTGCTGGATTGGCTTTGTTGCTTGTTGGGCTTTGTTGCTGGATTGCCTTTGTTGCTTGTTGCTTGTTGGGCTTTGTTGCTGAATTGGCTTTGTTGCTCCATTTGCTGCTGGATTTGCTTCATTGCGGGAGTTGTTGGTGAATTGGATTTGTTGCTGGAACACCAAACAGATAGTTCTTACAGTACCTTTTGTGAAATACTCTGAACATTTTGTACTTGCTCAATTTTTCTGTCATATCTCATTTTTTGGACGTATTTGCTCGTTTCTCACGGTGATGGGTTAATTCCAATTCTACTGTTCCCTTTGTCTCATGAGGGTTCCTGTCACTCTATAATAGATTAAAGCTCCAATAGTGAACTTTCTTCAGGTGGTGTGTTGAAACATGTCACTCACTGTGAGTCTTTGCTGATGAAAAAAAGATCATACACACGTATATTTGTGATTTTCAGCTGATTTCTTTGGTAGATTAAAAATTCCTTCAGGAGTTTCTGAGTTCAACGCTCTTAAAAAACTCTTTACTTCAGGAAAATGTTGTTTGTTTGGGCCTGGGATCTTTGACGCTGGGTGCAGATAATGTGTGTGACAGCAGATAAAGTGTGAGGGAGGGGGAAACCCGGGGAGAGATTACAGCCAGTTACATCAGGCCCGTCCAGAGAGTCCTGCTGCCAGCGAGAGTTTGCCAAATTCATCCTCGTGGAGCAACACTTTTTCATTCTTCATCTTTATTTTCTGCAGCGAGCCAAGGAGGGAAAGTAAAAGTCCAATTTCAGGAATTTCCCTAAGTCAGGGTGATAGATCATGAGACACAGAATGATTTTTAAAGTTTTTTATTTCTTCTCTATGATCTTAAATCAAAATTTTGACACTCAAAAATATCAGGCATTCAAAGGTAAAGGAGTGAAACTGTTTCTGCTCCCCCGCCCTGCGTGTCTGTCCTCACTGCAGCTGAGGATGTTCATGTTTAACTCTGTCATTATCCCGTCCCTCTCTCACGCCTCCTCCTGCAGAAACGCGTCCGTCAGTCAGCCCGAAATGTTTCCACCTCGGCTGTTGAAATTCCATTAATAAGTGGCGGTCGTGTTTCTGGTGAAGCCCGGCCTGGAATTCCTGACCCACTTTCCACTGGTTCACATTCCCAAACATTCCTTGTTAACCATGATTGATATCAGTCAGAGTTCAAACCCAACCAGAGGAGTGAGGACGGGAATGGTGCTGCACACTGGAGGTGTTTCACTAAATCCCAACATCTGCTCTGATTCATAATCTGTTCCCATGTAGAACATAAAGCACGCTCTGCAAACACTGAGAGAGAGCAGGTATCAGGTGACATGGACAGACCGGCTGGAAAAATTCAAACCAGGCTGACAGGAAGAGAGCAGATGAGGAAAGAGAGAAGGCGGCAGGTAAGGAACCGTGAGTTATCAAGGAACCAGGCAAAGAAAAGAAGGAATCAGGCCTGATATTAAGCAAGGAAGCAAGTTCAGGTGAGTTCAAGTCAGGCAGGCAAAAAGCATCTTAGTTTCTTACAACTGGGCTGCAAAGGTGTGTACAAAAACTACAGGGCTGGGCAATTAATCACAATATGTCCTGTTGGAATATTCTAATGTCAGACAGTGCAATATTTCTAGAACCTGAAATGTGTCAAAATATCAGCTACATTTTTTGCAGCAGATGTTTTCTGCACAACACCAGAGTCACTCAACCCTGCTCAACCAATGAGACAAACTGTTGAAGACTCCCTTTACAAAAGAAACAATCTAAGTGGTAAAAAAAAGAGGCAAAAACAGCAAAGAGTAGCAATAAAACTTAGTTTTAGGTTGTAAAAATTGCCAAAAAAGCAACAAAAATTGGCATTTAAATTGGTATAAAATATGGAAATATTCAAAAAGTGCTATGAATTGGTCCAAAAGTGGCAAAAAAAAGAATGAAAAGTGACCAAAATTGCAAAAAGCAATAAAAAATGGCAAGAAAAATTTTGGAGGAAACTTGAAAAATTCAAAAAGCAACAAAAATGGTGGGGAAATAAAAGATGGAATAACAGTGAAAAATGGTAAAAAACAAACAAACAAATAAACAAACAAAGAAAAAAAAACAGTCAAAGTCCATAAAATGGCAAGGAAGTTGGGTTTACACTTGGAAATACTCAACAAGCAGCAAAAAATTAGTAAGAAAGATTTTGCAGGAAACTCGAAAAAAATCAAAAAGTAACAGAAATGGTGGAGAAAAAAAAAGGAAAAAAAGTGAAAAGTGGTTTAAAAAAAAAAACAAGTCAAAGTCAACAAATTGGCAAGAAAGTTGGGATTATACTTGGAAAATAGTGCTTTGTTGTCCACAAGTGTCAAAAAAGAGTGAAAAGTGTCCAAAAACAGCAAAGAGTAGCACAAAACTTAGTTTTAGGTTGTAAAAAATTGTCAGAAAAGCAACAAAAATTGGCATTTAAATTGGTACAAAATCTGGAAATATTCAAAAAGTACAACAAATTGGTCCAAAAGTGGCAAAAAAAGAATGAAAAGTGACCAAAATAGCAATAAAAATGGCAAGAAACATTTTGGAGGAAACTTGAAAAAGTCAAAAGTAACAAAAATGGTGGAAAAAGAGATGGAATAACAGTGAAACATGGTAAAAAAAAATAGTCAAAGTCAACAAAATGGTAAGAAAGTTTGGATTACACTTGGAAAACAGTCAGTTTGTTGGAAGAAATGGTCCAAAAGTGGCAAAAAAGTGTGCAAGTTGTCAAAAAATTGTCAAAAGCAGCAAAAATTGGCAAGACAACTATGGAGGAAATTTGAAAAAATTCACAAAGTAACAAAAATGGTGAAAAAAAGAGATGATAAACAGTGACAAGTGGTTAAAAAATTGGTCAAAGTCAAGAAAATGGCAAAAAAAAGTTGGGAATACACTTGGAAAATAGTTGGTTTGTTGCAATAAATGGTCCAAAAGTAGCAAAAAGGAGTGAAAAGTGGCTAAAATAGAGATAAAGCAACAAAAAGTAGTGAGAAAAATTTTGGAGGAAACTTGAAAACATTCGAAAGGTAACAAAAAATGGTGAGAAAAGAGATGAAAAACAGAAAAAAGGAATAGAATAGTCCAAGTCAACAAAATCGCGAGGAAGTTGGGACTACACTTGGAAAGTAGTCCGTTTGTTGGGGGGAAAAAAAGAGTCCAAAAGTGCCAGAGAAGAGTGACAAGTGTCAAAAAATCTGCAAAAACAACAAAAATTGGCAAGAAAGTTAGAAGTGAAAAGGGAAAATAGTGAGAAAGTATCAAAAAATGGTTCAAAATTGGCAAAAAATAGAAGTGAAAAGTGACTTAAATGAAGTCACAAGTTGTAGTTGTAGTGGGTTGTTGTGCTGTACTTAATGTTATTGTTCATGTCCCCCAATGTGGATTCAACACTCATACGAGCAAAATAGCACATTCGATCATTTCAGCGAGTCTGTCCTCCTAAATATGTTTGTAGCTTGAGATCTGAGCTGCTGAAAAAAAAACCAGGCTGGATCCTTTGAGGATTTAGGAACCATGCTACAGAAAAGGAGGCTTCAGGTCCAGCTGCAACTAAAGAAGCAAGTTCAACAGTGCAGAAAGAGGGACAATGGTGCTGAAAGGGAATCTGGTTCCCACTCAGGGGTCAAAGCTCATGTAGGAGGCAAACTGGAAAAGGGACTGAGGTTTCTAGAAATGAGACAGGCCACAGGAAAAAGCCCAGGTTGCAAGAAAAAGTGGGCAAAGAACCAGGCTGCAGAAAAAGATGCATCCTGCAGGAAAATCATCTGCCCAGAGGAAAGTTAAGAAAAGACTCTGAGCTTCATGAGCTGCCAGGAGAGAACCAGACTGCATGAAAAGAGTGTTGTGATGAAAAAAGAGGGTTTCCTAAATGAACTTGGCTGCTGGAGTGGAAACAAGCTGCAGAAACGGACCTGGGTTCCTGGAAGGGATCTGGATTTCTGGAAAGCAAACGAGCTGCTCTGATAAACTTGGCAAGAAGGAACCAAGCTGAGAGAGAGAGGATCTGGGCACCGTGAAAAACCCCGTGCTGCTCGACAGGAACTTCGCTGCAGGAGAGGAGTCAGGGTGGTGAGGAGGCTGCTTTCCTCCGCTCCTGGAAAAGAACCAGGTATCAGGGGTAAAACCAGGATTCTGGAGATCAACCTTTCTGCAGAAAAAGAAGAAGGATGCTGAAAAGACTCAGAGCTGATGATCTTTGCCACGAGAAAGGAACCAGGCAGCAGGAAGTCGTCTCCTTATCCAGCTGAGGAATGAAACCTTTCAAATCTATTTTTGGGATTCGTTCCCCATCATTAGTCTTTAACAAACACTGAGATAATTGTGTTATGCAAAGATTAAAAATAAGCTCTGAACTGAGAGGGCATGAATGACTGGAGCTAAATTTAGTGAAGGTGGTGCTTCAGGTCACATCAACAATTCTTAGGGAACTTTTGATTGATGGAATTTAAACTGCAGGAGTGTCAGTTTATTGGGAAATACATGCAGGAATAACCACATTACATGACTGCAATGAATACATCAAATACACAAAATAAAAAAACGTAAGGATCGAGAATGAACTTAAAAACACTGTAACTTATACAACTCATTGGTGATAGTAGAAAGTATAAGAATAAACACTTGGCTTTGTTGATTTTTAAAAAATTATTTTGCCCATGAGTTGGAATTTTGAGATGAAAAGACACAATTTCAAGATAACAACTTGAAATTTTGAGACAAAAAATATCAAAATTATATATTAAAAGAAGTCAAACTTGACCAAGAGTCCAAATTTTGAGATAAAAACAAAATTATGAGTTACAAGTCAAAATTTTGACCCCCAAAAAATGCAATTTTTACATTAAAAAAAATCGAAATTCTGAGATAAAAATTTGAAAGTTTGAGATTAAAAGTCAAAACTATGAGATAAAAACTTGAAATAATGAGATGCAACTAGAAATTTTGAGATAATTCAACAAAATAAGATATTAGAGTCGAAATTTTGAGATAAAACAGTCAGTATTTTGAGGAAAGAAGGTCAAAATTAAGAGTAAGTAACATGAAAATCATGAGGGAAAAAAAGTCAAAAATGAGATACAAAGCCAAAATTCTAAATTAATGAATTAAATTTTGAGATAAAAAGCCAAAAAAAAGCCAAAATTCTAAGTTAATGAATTAAATTTTGAGATTAAAAATTCAAAATTGTAAGACAATAAAGTCAAATTTATGAGACAAGACAAAATATTTGGACAAAAAAGTTTATTACTGTGGGATGAAAAGTTGATATTTTGACATAAAAAGTCAAAATTTTAAGATGAAGTTCAAATTTTAAGATAAAAATCCAAAAATCTGTGATAAGAAGTCAAAATTTTGACTTTGATTGTATCTGACTTTTTTTTTTTTAACCGAAATTTCATCTTCTTGTGGGCCAAAAAGGAAAAAAACTCAGCAAAGCCAGTTTTTCATTTTTATTATTTCATCAGGGGGAATTGGCCTCTATTACTACTCTGTTACTTCTCCTTAACTGCATCTTAAATTCTTTTCCCTGCGACCTTTGACCCCACTGATGGAGGCCATCACAAACAAATCAGCATGAAGAGACCCTCAGGACTTCTTCTGTGGTTTTACAGCAGCACTTAAAAACAGATCAGCTTCATTTACTCCTGCAGGTGGAGTCGACTGCTGCACAGGTAAATAAAGTTAAAAGATTCAAAATGTGGGAATCGTCACAAAAGTCACGTTAACACGGTTCAAATAAGTGCATGAGAGGAACAAAGAGAGAGAAAGTTTAGAGTAAACTGTGCCCAGAGTTCTGTCTGCAGGCGTTTTTCTTTTATGGCTGGAGCATTAGTGTGCTGCTTTACAGTTTACACCTGAGCTGGGACGTCCAGGTGATCACCTGCAGGCTGGACAGGTGACAGAGCAGAGGGGTGGGGGGTGAGCTTTGGCCTCTGGTTCATCGGAGCCTGAAGGTGAAGAACCTGCTCAGGCTGAGGAGAAGCTGAAGGAGGAGGCACGATGATACGGAAGCAACTAGAGGTCAGAATTCAAGTGAAAATGCTTTAACACAAATGCAGAATATAAGTGAACTATTTGACTCAAAATAAAATGATGATTAATGTATTCAATTTGCCTTTTAGTGTTCATGCCCTGTTTCATTTTCATCTAAACTCAAATTAATTTTCTAATTTTGAAATAAGAATCCAACACGGAAATGCATTTTCATTTTCAGAATATGAGTGCATTGACATATATTTAAAATCAATATTCAAGTGCCCAGTCTGCAGTATACTTTGAAAAAAAAAAGGTCTTTTGCTATTCATTTTCTAACTTGCCATGCCAAAAAGTTACGGCATGCCAAAAAATGGCAAAGTGGACGGCGCAGGAAAGTGATGTCAGACTTTAGCTGTCATATTTACATTTCAGGAGGAAAAACTGTAATATTAAAAATGTCTGAAAACCTCAAATTTGACTGTATTATTTGGTCAAAATGGCAGAAATTTATTGTATAAATCTGTTGATTGTAATGAAACATGAACCTAAATTTTTAACATGAGCAGGATGTTAGAAATATGGTCCACTTTACATGTATTAGCAGTACACTGTAAAAAAAATTCTGTTGTTTTAATGGGGAAAAAAGACCTACCAGCTGTGGTTGCCAGGGAATTTTGTAAAACATACAGTTTAAATGTTTAAACTTCTTATAATTAACAAAAAGAAAAAAAACATATTTTCCCTCCTCACTCATGGTTATAGGGTAAAATGCAATTTTTTGGGGGGGAAATAACATTTTCGAACTGTAAAATTGAAGGGTTGTTCTGCAAAGTAGTTACTGTATATTTTATATAAAAAAATTCCCAGGCAACCACAGCTTCTATGTTTTGCTGTAAAAATAACAGGATTTTTTTTACAGTGCACAACCCACAGCCTACACTTCTTTAAATACTACACTCTCTGCAAAGTGCACAGCTTTGTGCACATATGAATTCAGGTTTAGAGAAAAGCTTTTTGTGTTGATCGTGATGTTTCTCAGCTGTTCAGAGTGAGTTATCATTCCAAGGGGTTTTAGCCAATCAGAATCAGGTATTTAACGCTCAGCTGTGCAGAGAGCAGATGAGTAGAGATGCTCTCAGGTTGATCCTCTGAGTGGATCAGCTGTGAAGTTGTGTTTGTCTTAGACTCTCTGGTTCCTGATGGTTATTTATAGCACCTCAGTTTCTGGTATTTAACTTTCCTAACAGGCTGGAGTCAATGAAAGGGACAAACATCATCAGGGAGCAGCGTTTCCCTCAGCGTGTCCTGACAGGCATCAGTGTTTCCACGAACGGATGGAAACAAAGAGAAGAGAGCAGACTTTTTCCATCTTTATCACAAACCCTCTGATAAATGACTGACAGCGTGCTGCCTTCAGGCGCCTTTGTTTACAATAACCTCAGGAATGTTAACAGTCGTCCGCTTTTATTCTCCGTGAAGACAAACGGGAGAGCCGTAAAGCCTCGCGTCCCTCCGCAGAGCCCTTCAGCCGCACGTCGACCTGCTGACAGATATGAGGGGATGAGAGATACAGATGCAGCTCAGACAGACACCAGGGAGGCTGATGGAAATCTAAATATAGAGTTAAATGCTGGTGGGACACCCAAAATAAACTGCTTCATAGAGGAAAGAAGAACCTCAGTTTCTGATTCTTTCTGATGTTCGAGGATAAAGACGTGTAAGATAGGAATTTAATGTTTTAATGTTTTTAGTGTGGTGTTCGGGAGTTTGACTGAGCACTTCAGACCTTCTTTCTTCTGCAGACTCACCAAATGAAGAACTTATTAAAACCACTCGTCCACTAGAGTCAGTTTCAGACCCGTAGAGTCCAAAGGAGACCCTGCAATCCGATCATGCTCAGACCTCTGACTGATCTCAGATCAGACTGATGAACTCTGCAGATAACGACTCAGACAGGTTTTGTAGTCTGCGACCTTTGGGGGTCAAAAACTCAGAGGGTCTGAATACTTCACCTCAAAAATTCAAGACTTTACAAGTTTTTTTTCGTCCAATATCTCATTTGAATATCTTATCAGAGCCACATGTACCTGTGTAGTCCAGAAATAGTCCCTTTTCAAGATAATAAAAGATAAAAATTAACAAATTAGAGTGAAAAGAAATGTGATTGGTTAGTTTCTTGTATTGGCCATTTTTTTCTTATCATTATGATAAATTCATGCATCATCTTTGTCTTTAAGTATCTTGAAAACACAAGTAGAATACTTTAAATGAGGTGTTATACACTGCCTGGCCTAAAAAAAGTTGCCACCTGGATTTATCAAGGCAAACAGGTATGAGCCTCCTGTTGGATAATTTCTGCATGGGCGATTATCTTTCAGCTGGAAACAAGTTATTTAACCACAGTTGATGCAATGAGTAACTTCTCATTTCCTAAACAACCATGTGGAAAGACACATCTCGTGGTCGTGGAAAAGATGTTAGTCTGTGTGAGAACGGTCAAATCATTGGCATCAAGCAGAGAAAACATCTAAGGAGATTGATGTAAAAATTACTAAAATTGGGTTAAGAACTGTTCAACGCATTATTAAAAACTGGAGGGATGGTGGGGACCCATTGCCCTTCCAGGAAGGAATGTGGCCAAAAAGGAACTGAAGGAATTGGGACTGAACAGCTGTGTATCTTTAAGAAAACCACTTATCAGTGAGACTAACTTGGAAAAAAAGCCTTCAGTTTGTTATGGAGCATAAAGATTGGACTCTGGAGGAATGGAAGAAGGTCATGTGGTCTGATGAGTCCAGATTTACCCTGTTCCAGAGTGATGGGCGCATCAGGGTAAGAAGTGATGCCTTACCCATCATGCCTAGTGCCTACTGTACAAGCCTGCTGGGGCAGTGCTATGATCTGGGGTTGCTGCAGTTGCTCAGGTTCAGCAACATTGTGTTCCCAAAGAATGAGGTCAGCAGGTTATTCCATCAATGGATTTTTTCTTCCCTAATGACACGGGCATATCCCAAGATGTCAATGTCAGGATTCATGGGGCTCAAATTGTGAACGAGTGGTTCAGGGAGCATGAGACGTCTTTTTCAGAGTCCAGACCTTAACCCCATTGAGAATCTTTGGGATGTTCTGGAGGAAACTTTGTGCAGCGGTCAGACTCTACCATCATCAATACAAGATCTTGGTGAAAAATTAATGCAATACTTGATGGAAATAAATCTTGTGACATTGATGAAGCTTATGAAAACAATGCCACAGTGTAGTGTGAGCCAAATTATGCTCAAATTCAATTTGAACATCCAGTGTTCTTACTTTAAATCCATGTGTGAAGTCTTAAAAGTCAATGCAACGGTAACGTGATGAGTCAAATCTCTCTGAAAGTTGTCCCCATTAACCTTTTTAACCAACTCAACATCCCATGACTGATTTAATGATTCATAGATAAACCTTCACTGTTGTATTAATAACAATAAACTGAGCCCTTCCTTTGTTCAGAGGGTTTTATAATATAAATATAAACACGATGAGCAGCAGACGTGTCCGCGCCTGAGCAAACTGATAAAACTGTTGTTGTTTTTCATCCTCAAAAAGAACAACAGAGAGCAAAAACACAGGAGTGCACAATGGAAAACCTCAGTATCAGATCCCATAAATCAGACGCTGACCCCCCCTGAAAGGCCCCACCCTGCCCTGGGTGGAGGAGCAGACCACCCACGCTCCATCACGCAGGCTAACCACTGTTTTCAGTTTTATGAGGCTGTTTTTAAATGGAGCGTTTGTATTAAACACGGAGACACATTCCAGAGCGGGAGCCTCAGGTGAGACAAAGAGAGAGAGAGAGAGTTTTATCAAAGAGAGAGAGAGAGAGAGAGAGAGAGAGAGAGAGAGACTGTAGGGGAAACTACACATCTGCAAAGAGATCACCAAGACCTGAGAGCAGCTTTAAACACAAAGTCTTCATCTTCCATCATCATTCTTGTATTATTGGGGAAGTTTAGAGACAATGTATAAAGGCTTAAAGTGTTTAAAGCTGTTTACGACACCAAGGAGGAAGGAAAACCTCAGCAGGTGAAGCAGACCTGTATTTAATGCACAATAATTAACACTAAATGCTTATTAAACTGTGCTAAAAGCTGAATACAAACACTGAAACACAAAACACCAATAGTCTTTCATTTAACAAGATATGAGATGAGATTTGCTCCATGAGAGACTGAATTTGGTTTATTGTGTTGGATTTAAAAGGGAACTTATTTTCTTTGAAATTATATTTAACCAACTTAAAAATCCATCTCTATTGTCTTTAAATTCAAAATTTAATTTCAATGTGTCGAGCTGGGATAGCCCAATTTCCATGTCTAAAGACCGGAGACTGAATAATCAGGTTTTCTTGAAACTTAAACGAATTTATAATCATCCCAAAAAAGCTAAAGTAGGGTGACCAAATGTGTCAAATTTATGAGAAAAAAAGTCAAATTTTGAGATAAAATGTCAAAATATTGAGATGTAAAGTCAAAATTCTGAGATGAAAAGTAAGCATTTACAGATAAACAGTCAAAATTATGGGACAATAAGTTAAAATTTTAATTAAAAGTCAAAATTGTTACATAGAGTCAAAATTTTGAGATAAGTCAAAAGTTTAAGAAAAAAGCCAAGATTCTGAGAAAGAGATACAAATTTTGAGACAAATCAAATTTATGAGACAAAAAGTTAAAGATTTTGATGTAAAAGGTGTAAGAAAGTTGTAAGACAGAGTCAAAATTTGAGATAAAAAGTAAAAATCACAATATGAAAAGTCTGAATTTTGAGATAATAAGAGAAAATTCTAAGATAACAAGTTCCAATTTGAGATACAAAGTCAACATTTGAGGTGCAAGGCAAAAATTGAGAAATTATAGATAGAATTCTGAGATAAAAAGGGAAAATTTTGGGATTAAAAAATCAAAATTATTAGGGAAAAAAGGAAAATTTTGCAATCAACACTTGTTTGTTTTGTCAGACTTGGTTTGAGATACAGATAATTTTATATATTTTCAACTCGCAGAAATAGGTTTCTATACAGAATTCATGTTTCCATAATTGAGAATTTCACTCCAGGTAGAAATAAGTGTTTTGAATAAATGTATAGGTGATAAAATTGCTTAGTTGAGTTTGAGTATCTGTGGATAATTTGCAGGATCTCCAAGAGAGAATCCACTTTTTCGACCTTGCAAATATGGTCACCAGCTTTTTGATTTTGGTCCAGATTCATTTTCTAGTGGCACAAATTAGACAAATGAACTAATGTGACTTCAAACTGTGAAATATCAGAAATGATGAAAGCTGTGAGGAGAAAATAAAGCACTGAATGTGTGTTACAAACGTTGATTTAATGTCCCAGGGTCTGAGCATGCTCAGTGACACGAATCACACACACACACACAGTGTTTGTTGTGTTATCATCACAGGGACTGCTGCTTTTATCTGCTGTGTGTGTGTGTGTGTGTGTGTGTGTGCGTGTGTGTGTGTGTGTGTGTCAGAGGTCATGGGTACCAGTTTATTTTAGGGAGCAGCAGATATGAAACATCCTCTAACCTCAGGAAGCTCGCAGGATGTTTTCTCCTCTGCGTCTCATCAAAGAGACACGTCAAGGTCGTTCAAGTTCATTAACGCCTCTGAACTCCTGACGAATATTCTTCTTCTCTAAGTTTGGATGTTATTAACGTCCCAACAGTCGTGTTTCTTTTTCTCTGTCTGTAAAGACTCGCTGTTACTCCTCTGAGAGGGATTCAAACTGGTGAACACCCCGACAGATGGATGATCTCATCTCTTCTGGCTCGTATCAAACAAAATGTTAGAAATGATGAGAAACACAACTGATTTCTCCGGAAGGAAACAGAGAAGAGCCAGCTGCTTTTCACTGAAACAGATTCATCTGAACCACTTTAGGTCTTCCTGAAAACTACCTCATCATGCAAATTTAGTTTATTTATGATAAAAATGTATCATTCATCATGACTCTCCCTCTTTAAAGAGGGGGAATTGTTTCTTTTTTCTAGTCTTCATTCTATCCCTCTGGTGCCCCCATGGCATCTTCACATGATTAACAGCTGGAAAAAAAAAATCCCCATTTTTCTCTCCCTGGTGTTTTAAATAACTTCCTTCAGCCTCTGTCTGAAACACTTTTATTGAGCTGCTGTCTCTTTAAGACTCTCCGCTCCACAAACCCCCTCCAGCCTGATTGGCAGACCTTGGTGTTTGAAGCCCCCTTCTGCCAACACGTCAAGAACCAGTTGTTGATTTATTTATTTTTTCAATATAAAGTTGTGATTTTGAGATAAGAAAATCGCAGTTATGAAAAAACGTGAATTTGTTTTATCTCATAATTTTGCCCTTTTAGCTAAAAATTTTGACTTTTCATCTCAAAATTCTTACTTTATCATCAAATTTGACTTTTTTTTTATCTCAAAATTCTGACTTTTTTGTCTCAGGACTTCAACTCTTCATTGCAAATTACTGACTTAATCTCAATTTTGACTTTCTAACCTCAAAATTAGACTAATTAGCTCAAAATTATGACTTCAGCTAAAAACTTTGACTATTTATCTCATAATTTCTACACCATATCTCATAATTATAACAGTTTATCCAGGAATTTCAACTTTGTTTCTAAGAGTTTTGACATCATCTTATTTTTTTTTGCCTCAAAATTTTCAACTTTATCTTCATGTTATTTTTCTTTATCTCAGAATTTTGACTTCCCATCTCTTATTTTTTACTAAGCATGGGTCAGAAAACATCCTCAACAAAGCCAAGTTTCATTTTTATGTTTTTTAACTGGTGGAAAAGGGTTTTTGTATTAAATTCTGTCACACATGTAGACCAAATGTTTCGAGGCGTGTCTGTGATGCGTTCATGGGCACAGTGGATTCTCATGGCACATTTTTTGTGTCACAAATCAGCGAAAGGAAATAGGATCTTCTCTGTCAAAACATTCCTTGTTAATTATTGAAATAGGCCAAAATGCATTGAAAAGTCAATTTTCACATGAATTTCAGATAATCAGACCGAAGCTGTATTGATTAAGAACTAAAATATTCACTAAAATAGTAGAGAGCAACTTTTATGTTCCCAAGATAAGACAAATAAGTTTTTAATCTCGAGAAATATGAGAAATTGTATTGTAGAAAATCATGGCCTTTAAGGGCTTCCATACCTCAGAGTCATTAAATCATCATGAAGTTATTTTACTGTGTCATTTTTTTCAGTGTATTAATAAAAAAGTTGTGTCACAGACGGTTCTGGTCTGTTGCTGGTCTGGGATCAGTCCTCATGGTCTGGTTTTATCATACTGGTCTGGTTTTATCATACTGGTCTGGTACTTGCAGAGCTGCTGGTGCGCAGGTGAGGCTGCGGAGCTGCACGTGTCTGGTTTCTCCTCCGGGAGGGGCGGGGTCAGTTCGGGGGGGCGGTGATGAAGAGGAGGAGCAGCTGGTCTCGGTTCAGTCTGTCGCAACGTTTTCTCCTTCTCCTCTTTGTTTCTCATGAAAAGTTCTGATGGACGAACTCTGATCGGATCAGACCGGATTAAAAACTGATCCAGTTTGGATTAAAGGCTCAGGATCCAGATCAGGACCCGGACCCGGAGCGGAGTAGAGGGGACTGGACTCAGCTTCAGGTCTGTGTGTTTGGATCGGGGTCCGGATCATGGTTCGGTAGGACGAACTTTTTGGGAACTTTTGCGCCCGTGAAGATGATTCCGTCTCCTGAGCTGAGAAGCTGATCAGACCGTGATCAGAGCCTGATCAGGAATCGATCCTCTATATTGATCGTGTATTGATCAGCGGGATGGCCGCGCGCATCCTGCTGCTGCTCGCGCTCTGGACCTGCGGACAAGCCAACAGCGCGTTCCCGCAGCGGAACTCCTACAGCCTGTACGCAGGCGCGCACACGAATACGCACGGAGCTCGCGCCGCCAGCAGACACAGGTAGGCTGACACGTGCACGGAAAGCCCAATGTAGATGATGATGATGGTGATGATGATGATGATGAGGGAGGAGGAGCTGACGTCAGATTCTGATGAGCTCAACTTAGTGAGTTGGAGTCGCGTGCACGCGTCCAACAGATGTTTAAATGTGAAAGTGACAACAGGAAGTGTGTGTGTGTGTGTGNTGCGGACAAGCCAACAGCGCGTTCCCGCAGCGGAACTCCTACAGCCTGTACGCAGGCGCGCACACGAATACGCACGGAGCTCGCGCCGCCAGCAGACACAGGTAGGCTGACACGTGCACGGAAAGCCAAGTGATGATGATGATGATGATGGTGATGATGATGATGAGGGAGGAGGAGCTGACGTCAGATTCTGATGAGCTCACCTTAGTGAGTTGGAGTCGCGCGCACGCGTCCAACAGATGTTTAAATGTTAAAGTGACAACAGGAAGTGTGTGTGTGTGTGTGTGTGTGTGTGTGGGGCAGCTGGTTCAGGTTCTGGTCTGGTTCTGTCGGTGTGACGTCACAGAGGATACCTGTGTTGGGTTGAATGGAGAGATGCTGACTGTTGGGTAAAGGTTGAAGTCTGCAGAGAAGCAAACAAATGAAGCACAAACTTTATTTTTATTCTATTTCTGCAAAGATCTGAAGTAAAGCCACTCAATAATATAATTTCTGCAAATATTGTCCTGTTTTACTCTCTGACTTTCAGCTAAAATATCTGAAGTGTCCGTCCAAAAGCGCGTTATTTTGACTCAGCGCTGGTAGTTACAACATTTTCAGCTCATCCTTTCCACACAGACAGATATCATCTCAGGCAGAGAAAAACACAGAGAAAGTTTGTGCATAAATCAGATCCTAACAAAGCCAAAAATAAAAGATGCACCAAAGACAAAGAAGAGAAGAGGAGTCAGGTAAATGTTCTCCAAACACTGAAGTCTGTTTATCTTTTGGAGCAAAGATACGTTTCATCAATTTCATGATGGTGTTTTTGAAGTTACAGGATTTTGGTTCGAGTTTTATAACTTTTATAACTTTTTATGATAACTTTTTGGACATTTTTGCTTTTTATTAATAGGATTGAAGCCTAAAGTGTTTTTTTTTCATGTGTAGGGATGGGTATCAAAGTTATTGGGACTTTTATTGGCGCTGACTGAATTCTACTGATTCATGTAAAATCAAATGGTACCCTGTTTCGGTACCTAAATGCATCCTTGTGACTGTAAAGGTGATTTTCTATGTCATACATGGGCATAGAGTATTCAGAACTGGGTTATAATTTGTGCATTATTAAGAAAAATAAAACTGTACGTATAGTTAATGTCTACAATCAAGTTGTATCTGATTTTAGTTAAGGGTTTTCTTGTTGAATAAATTTGTGAAACAACTGTGGTGCTATGGTACAAACAGTTGAGTGTTATTTTGATATATTTGGTAGAGTTTGTATATTGAGAAATAAATGTTAATTGAAATTTTAGATTTCATTATTAGACAAATTAACATTTATTACCACATGAACAAACAGAAAAGTACTGAAAATTGGTGCTGATGAGTAGTGGTATTGATTCTCAGTTTCTGAGCATCAGTTCAGCATTGGTTCAAATGTGAAAGGTACCCATTCCTAATCATGAGAAAAATGAAGAAACGTGTCGCCCTGAACAATGAAATACTTCCTGCTCTGTCCACAATGAACGTCCACATGCTTTAAAAGATGAAACAGATGAATAAAGGCAGAAAATATGCAATAATATAGAAAAGTAATACAAACATAGTGACGGCTCCTTGCACCCTTTGGTGATTTTTTCCATAGATATAAAAAGTGCATGGAAGTAGAGGTGTCCTGATCCGATATTGATAACTGGTATAAATCGGATATCAGCAAGAAAATAGATAAATATCACATTATATTGGCATGCATCTAAAGTCTCCAGCACTTTTATACAGTGACAGAATGATCACAACAACAGTGTGCACTAAGGTGCTAACAAAGTAGCAAGTATTTTTCCTCCAAGTCTAAAAAAGATGTTGCAGCTGAGAGCAAAACTTGTCATGCACAAGTTTCCCCTGGTGACACAGAACTAGGGAAAATTAATGCATATAAACTTTAAACATCCCCCCAAGTATTATTCAAGACTTGAAGACCTACAAATAGAGCAGAACGTCACACCATTCCTGCTGATAAATCAGTATCTGCCAATTCTCAAAGCTGCAATATCACTGAACGGTTTTTACCATCGGCCATTGCTGTAGTAGACTCAGTGTAAAGACATGCAGAAAAGAGTCATGATCCAGCAACCACTTAAACTAGGCCAGCAGGAACTGTCTTTATTTAAGAAAAATGGGTTTTCTGTAAAATTTTTGGGGTAAAGAAAGAGTGAATTAAAAAAAACCCATAAGTATGTAAGCCTATTTGTTTATGATTTGTTAAAAAAAAGAAAAAGAAAGAAATCTTCTCGAATCGTTACTTATGAAATACTTTTATAATAAATGAAGATAACCTGTAGTTTCTTAAGTAAAGCTGCACAGAACAGGCTCGAACTCATTCTTTAGAAACCCTCGTCATTTCGATGTCACTATTTATTTAAAGGAGTCAGATTGGGTTAAAGTCTTTCAGGAAATGAGTCTGCCTCTCACGTGATTTATCACCTCTGTAAATATTTTCCTGGTGACTTTATGGTCACAGTCACTGCTTCCAGCCTTCCTCGGAGCAGCGTGATGCTCGTGTTATAAATTATGCTCCCACTTAGGGTGAAAATAGAGATGAACAGAGATGATAGAGGAGGGTGTGTTTTAGGGGGGAGAGGCTAGTGACAGGTTTCTAACCCTGAATTCATTTTTTTTGCAAACATGCAGTTAGTTTTTATGATAAAGTATGAAAAAGTTAATTATTGTAAACTAGGAAAAGGGCTGAAGTGGGACCTGTTTTCAGCCTCTGGAGTTTCATACCTTAGATCAGCCCACTTTAGATCATGTCTTCTCATCATATTATTATATAATCATTTAACGTGATGTTATAAGGCCACACAATTCATAAACTTTGACAGTGGTTTTGTTGTCTAATTTTTAGTTGTGATTTGAACTTCAGGGCCTCTGTATGCCTTACTCATTTCACCATCTCCATCTAGAGTTTTTCATCCCATCTCAATGAAAATGTTATCAAATTTGGCTCATGCTTCTGTGTCAGACTGTGATGCTTTTCTTCTTTAGCTCTAGATTTTTCAGAACCACCTTTGCTCTTCTTACTGTCCATTTTTTGCTTGTACGTGCGTTCGTGATCCTCTGACAAGCTCTGCTGCTCATGCATGGATGTTTGGTTAAAGTAACAGCTGTGATATATTTCAATCCACTGTTATGACTGGACACTGGCCCTTGTGGCCCCCCAATTTTTTTAAATATTTTTTTTATGTTACTTGTCCTGTCCAGCATCACGACAGCAGAATTATGGTCTGGCTGCCGTATAAGGCTCCCTTTGAGTTTTTAAATGATATTTTTATGGTGTTTTGTAATTTCCTTTTTCTTTACATTGCAGAGTTTAAAGATTATAGCTTGACCCGACCAGGGTGATAACAGAAGAGAGATAGTGACAGAAGGAAAGAGTGTCAAGAGAGAAGAATATAGACAGAGAGAGAGAGATAAACAACAAAACAACAGGAGAGAACAACTCCTACAACTGAGCGAATGAATACAGACAGGGGAACCAAACAACCAGCTACTGAACCAGAAAAAAAATAACATCTGACCAGCCCTCCTGGTATTGTCCAGATCCTCTACACTGCAAAAACGGAAATCTAAGCAAGTCATTATGTCTTATTTGTAGTAAAAATTGTCTTATTGTTCTTAATTTGAGCCACATTCACCAGACCAGGTCATAAAAATGTCTTATTTCAAGTTTTTTTAAGATAAAAATGAGGTGTAAAGTGCTTGTAACAAGTCAAAAAAATTCTGCCAATGTCTTGAAACAGAGATGTCTGAGATGTCTTAAAACAATAATCTTTTATCTTATCCCATTGGCAGATTTTTTTTTTACTTGTTACAAGCAATTGATGCCTCATTTTTGTCTTTAAAATACTTGAAATGAGACATTTTTATGACCTTGTCTTGTAAATGTGGCTCAAATCAAGAATAGTAAGACAAATTTTACTAAAAATAAGACATAATGGCTTGCTTAGATTTCCGTTTTTGCAGTGTAGAATCTAGATTAGCCACTGCAGGTGTTACCCTGATCTGTTTTACCCTTTTTCCACTAGTTCCAGGCCAGTTCCTGACTGGTTCTTTGTGTTTCCATTGACAAAAAAAGCAGCTCCTGGTGCTCAAAACTGGAGCTTAGCAAACACCAACTCTTTGCTGGGCCAGAGCGAAGAACCAACTATGTCAGGGGTCAACGATCAGCTGTGAAAAACAGCTGTTAAAAAAAAGAAGAAGAAGCTGATGAGTGGGTCATCTGTTGCTTTGTTGGAGTTACCTCACTCAAAACTTGAAATATTGGCAAAATTAAAGCGGCAAAGCATCACATTCGAAGACCAGATCGATACCTTGTTCTTTTATCTAATGAGATAAAAAGTTTTGTGTTAGTTATCTTTTTACACTACGGAAAATTTCTGCCTTGTGTGTCTAATTCTCTGCTCTCCGTATCACAGAGTTTCGCTCTGATGAACACAGATGAGTGCACTCTGTGTATCAAACGACAGGAAAAATAATGTCACAACCACCACGAGAAAAGCAGAAATAAATCTCTGCTCCTCAAAGCGCTATTGGGCCATCTAAATAAAAATAACATCTCTGTAAAAAGCCCCCTGAAGGCTGGAAACAAGTGACGTAATGACGTTTTACGATGATGCAATGATGTGGCGCCAACTTGGCTCCTTGTTGATGGAAAACCAAACCCGGTCTTAGGAAGAACGGGATTGGAACCGATAAAGCACCAGCACCAAACATGAACTGGTGAAAAAGGGGTTATACGAAGTGGAAATACCTGCGAAGCTTTCACGAACCTTCAAATGGTCTCATAGTCTGGTCTAGTCTGCAGTTAAAGTAGGGATGCACTGACTCAACATTCAGCCTCAGAAAGTGGTCAGCCAAAATGGATCAAAAGTGCATTTTTGGTTTCTGGCTGAAAGACTTGTATCACCAAAACAATGCTGGGCGTGAAACTCCAGGGTTGATGTTCTACTGTCTCATTCTTTGTGTCAAACCACTCCTGAACCAGACACCACATCAGATCTGGGTTCAGAAAGAAAAGAACTGGACTGAAGCTCAGTGGTCAAAAGTTTGTTTGAAGTCTAGAGTCAAAACAGAAGTTTACCGGGACATTTTAGAGACTTGGCTCCTACCTGCAGCACCAAAACAACCAAAAGTGTCTTTAATGATGATAATATGACCGTCCTTGGACCTGAACCTCAGAGAGAATCTATGAGGTTTTGCCAAGAGAAAGATTCTGGATGAAACAGGACTCCTTTATATCTGGTAGAGTGCTTTATATCAGCAGACAGAAGCTGCAGGTCAGACACATTTACAGCCTCCTCTTTTATAATCCTGCAGCGAAAAACACCTTCTTACATTCAATAGAGACTCTGAAAACTACAAAGAATCTGAATACGTGTTCAGATTTTCCTGATGAGGTGTAGCGGAGGTGAAAAAAGGACGCACATGAAGCATAGAGAGGAAAAAAACACACGGTGGACTGACGAGGAGGCTGTAACCTTCCTCACATTAAAGCAACACGCGCCATATTTCTTTTATGTTTTCCACGTGTTTTTCCATCATCAGCCTCCGCTCTTACTCCTCTAATGACCTCATCTTCTACTCCTTCTGTAGTTTCTGCAGAATTAGCTCCGTACAGTCACGTTTCAGCTGGAGCATTTTCTGGAAACTCAGTTACGTTTGGATGAAACCTGACGAGTGATGATCACAGAGCTGCAGTGGATCAGGTCCCACCAATACATGTTGACATCTGGGTTTCAGATACTTCACTGCTGTGTGTGTGTGTGTGTGTGTGTGTGTAGGGTTAGGTGGCAGGAGGCCATGATGATAAGGGTGTGTTATACTCTAGTGTGTGTTTGTAAAGAAAGTGTTGGACTGTGATTTTTTTTCAGGGAGCTGTTTTTAAGATCAGTGTTTTTTGGCAGGACAGCGTGGAAAACATGTTGATATGATAGAGATGAAAATAAAATTTCATGATGAATATGGCGAAATGAACGCTGCAGGGGCATTTTTGTTGATAGTTGTAGTATTTCAAATACCTTTAGTGCAGTCTTAACTTCTTACTTCACAGCTCTTTAGAGACTTGCGACCAGCTTCCAACTCACTTAAAGGTGCTTTTCCACTGCAGGAACGTTCCTCTGGGACTGGGGATAAAATTTAGTTCTGGGAGATGAATTTACCCCAGGAAACAACACTACTTCTGATGTCCAGGAGCCACCAGCTGTGATGGACTTGTTTTGATACTGTCTAAACAATGGTCTTCTTTAAGCCTGAGCTTCTTTTAGTGTGACTAATCAGGCACCAGCAGGTTTTGGTGTTGTTCCCCTGGCTGGCTCGCCAATTATAGCTCCATTTCAAGCATAGTAACTTCCCCCCAGAACTACCAGCCTCCCTCCATCCACAATAATCTGACCCTCATCTGAGATGGATTTGGTTTAGTTCCTCCAAAACAATCTTATTCTTTGAGCCTGATAGTGTGAATGTGTCTCTGTCAGCTCCTGATGTTACAGTTTAAAGAGTGACCTTGTAGAGCGCGTCAGTAGATGACAGTTGATAACAGCTGTTTAAACACAGTAGAAGTCCTGGGGAATACATCCTAGTTTGTTTGATTTTCTTATATATTAGGGTGACCACATACAGATCTTAAAAAACATACCCAAAGAAATTCAAAGACGCCAAAGTGGCTTTAAAACCCATAACTTTAATTTATTTAAAAATCCCTGTCTCTGTTTGGAGTTGAAATTTTCTATGGTGTAAAAATATATAAAATACAGACGCCAATTTCTAATAGTTAAAAAATATTAAAATGAGATAGTAGCTTTGTGAAGACTTTATTTTTTTAACCCGGTTGGATCAAAATTTTGAGATAAGGTCAAATTGATGAGATAAGGAGTAAAAATTTTGACTTTTTCCTCTTATTTTGACTTTTTTTATCCCAAAATATTTACTTTATCCAAGAATTTTGACTATTTTTTTTAATATAATTTTGACCTTATCTCAAAATTTGACTTTTTATCAACTATATATTGACTTTATTTTATCCCATTACAGTTACTGTATCCCAGAATGTTGACCTTTTTTTTTTGTTATTGTTCAACTTTATCTCAAAACTTTGACTTTTTTTCTTCTATATTCGTCACCTATTTTTTATTCCAAACATTTACTCCATCCAAGAATTTTGACTTTTTTGTCAAATTTTGACCGATCTTTAAATTTTGCCTTTTTCCCTCTATATTTTGACTTTTTTTTTAAATCACATTTATTCTATCCAAGAATTTTAACTTTTTTTGTTTTAATTTTTACACTATCTCAAAACTTGACTTTTTTTCCAATATATATTGACTTTATTTTATCCCAAAACATTCACTTTATCCAAGAATTTTGACTATTTTTGTTAGAAATTTGACTTTAATCTCAAAATTTTGACTTTTTATCTCCATCAATTTGACTACATAATCACAAAATTTAAATTTCTTATCTCATAATTTGACTTTTTATTTCAAAATTTTGACTTTGATGTTGGTGCATCAGAATAATGCTTATAAAATCCTCCTGGACATGATTTTACAGCCAAAAAGGAGAACGTGTCCAGGAATAAGAGGAAGTTTTTGTCAACCTAATTTGTATATTTGTGTCATAATCTCCTCATCAGATCAGTATCTAATGATGATCTGAAGCTGTTTGAGATGGATGCAGCTCTGAGGCTGAAAGTCTTCAATCATCATGCTCCTTTAGAAACTCAAACACAGCTCCATCTCTGACGTTGTCATGCATCAGATGAGGAACACTCACTTCGCTGTTTCTCCGCTCTAAACTGTTTGAGGCTTTTAGAAACAGCTTTGTAGTGAATTAAACCACCATCAAAACCAGCACAGGCTGAAACTCCTCCAAACTAACGGGCTACATGGCTCGTCTGTCTCCCTCTATGGTGTCATTTTTCGATTAAAAGCCTCTGTTGTCGTCTTACTGCCCTCTACTGGTCTGGTAGTGTAGTGCAGTTTTTCTCCATACATCACAGGTATAATTTGCAGAATCTTTGTAAGACTTCAGGTCAGGGTGGAAGTTCAGGAAAAAAACATTTAGTCTCTTGAAGGCAGATGTAGAAATTCCTAAATTTGTTATACGGTCTGTTCTCGAAGCATGAGCTCTTCATGAAACTCAAAATGTATTGTAGAGGCCTCAAACACCAAGGTCTGCCTCTGGAGGTCCATCCAATTAGAGTGAAGGGGGTTTGTGGAGTTGGGAGCTTTAAAGGGACAGCGGCTGAAACAAAGTTGAGAAAAAGTTTCAGATAGAGGCTAAAAAGTACCCAAAATAGAGCCACTTTAACCAAGGCTGAAAAGTATTCCTATTTTAAAGAAGTAAGATAAATGTTTACAGTTATTAAACCTCATAAACAGACTCAGGCTGCCTGCAGATCCTCTCTGGAGCGGATTTGTCCCTCTCTGTCTGTTCTGGCTTTGTTTACACTCAGTGGGAAGCACAGAACCACGTCCACATGTCCACAGTTTGGCTGAGAAAGTGGGATCTGACCACATGAATGAAATCCAGGAGGAGTGAGTCTACTCGTGTCTGATTGGCTGAGGCTGAAATAAAACTCCTGTTCCGACATGTTGGGCTGTTTTCTGTTGATCAAAAGAGAGTCAGAGCATGAAGTGTGGGCTCATAAATCACAAACTAGCCTCATTGTCTTTTTATTACGTATTAAACGACCGTATTCTCCACGTTACTCCCATCAGGATGTCATCAAAGTTCACCCTGCTGAGCTTTTTCCACTCAACGCTTTCCGCTCGTTTACTTATTAGCTATTTGTTAATGAGTCAAAGGAGTTGGAGGAAGGCTTTGGTGCTGAAGTGGAGAAGGGTGAGACGGCTCGTGAGGGATGGAGGAAAGATGTTTTCATGGTGTTGTTTCGTCCCTCACGTAAAGCCAATTGACGTTGCGGCTTCTCGTTCATCGTTTATGGTCTGCTTGATAGTTCCTCCTCCTCCCACCTGTACAGGAGTCTCCAGTTTTTACCGTCTGCCTCTGATAGAAGTTAAAGTTTCCTGCTGTTTTGTTGAGTGTTTTGATCTGACTGTTTTCCCTGTGCTACTTTGGCAATCAGATGTGTATAAGGTGCTTCACTGCATCGTCTTTAAAGTTCGTTGAAACATAGGTAACAATTCAGGACTAGCCCACTTACCCACATGCATTTCATGGGGAAAAAGCCTCTTATGGCCCTTTTCCACTGACCCGTCTTAGCCCCACTCTACTCCGTTTGTGTTGCGTTTCCACAGGCGCGGAACTACGCGTCAGACGCCAGTTTTTCTTACCTACTCTACCCTGGTTCCAAGCGAGCTAAGCCGATACTTAAAGGTGACGTCGACGGTCTGCCAGCCACTCATTGGTCAGAGAATGTCGTCTCTGAAGCTTCACTTTCTGACTCTGTACAAATCACTTACAGAGAGAAAAAGAATAAGTCAACAACATGTTTTCAATGACATTTAAACCCAACGGCACAGAACCAGACTGAATGAAGACAAAATACAGCCCTAAAATGCTCCTTCATGATTCCTAAATAAGTTAAAAGTCCTTTTTAAACCAAAAAGAAGTTAACAGCAAAGATAGTTCGGTTGAAAGAGTCTTTTCCATTAAATCAAAGTTCGTCGGCGCAGGAGCGATCTGTCTGCCACGAGAGTCTTTAAGCACCAATCA
Source organism: Thalassoma bifasciatum (assembly GCA_008086565.1). Classification (NCBI taxonomy): domain Eukaryota; kingdom Metazoa; phylum Chordata; class Actinopteri; order Labriformes; family Labridae; genus Thalassoma; species Thalassoma bifasciatum. The sequence goes on along the minus strand of RPOG01003736.1, from coordinate 20,028 downwards.
GTCCATTAATCCACAGGGAACCAAAAAGGAAAACCAGTTCAAAGAAGAATGATTGATCCACAAAAAATCTCTGCTATACCAGGCCCAAAAATCAAAAATTAAAGTGATCTCACTGGATCCAGGGAAGAGTTGATGTCAGGAAGCAGATCCTTTGTTTTCCTCCGCGTGCAGCAGCACGAGGCTGTTGTTTACCTTCGTTGTCATGACGCCCGACATTGAGCCGCTGTATTACTTTAATGAAAGCTTTTTAAAGACCACGGTGGCACATATGTTAGTACAAAGTTATGTTTGTGTCGCGTTATAGATGACATGCACGCACTTCTGTGCAGCACTTTAGCGCAGCTGTGTCATAAGATCCACGCCCACCGTGAGTCTGTAGTCGGGCTAGAGGAAAAGGTAACCAAACCGAGTAGAGTCAAGTCGAGTAGGGCTGGAATTGTATAGTGGAAAAAGCCTCTTATATTTGTTTAACATGGTTGGTTGTAGTCTGTATTTTTTCCCTTCTAGATGTTTTGGCTGATAACTGTGTAGTGTCAGCCAAAAGCTGGTAAATAATAATGACAAACATGAACTCTGCTCATGGAGTCTTAATGCAGGAGCCAGAGGCTGAAGAACCTCGATATTGTTAAATCAACCGATGGAAAAATATCTATACAAGAATATAGAACATTTAACCCCTTAGATCCTAATTCTGCCCTATATACCATACAATGTTACAGAGCTTATAAGTGAAGAACCACAAGGTCAAATTTCATTAGTGACACTTCATTTGAAAGATTAAAATCTCCAGTTTAATAAAAATGTTGTTTTTATAAATGGCTTCTCCACATCACTTCTACATTTTATCATCTACATCTGGGTGAAATTTGAGCTTTCTGGGTAAAACCTTGTAGGAGTTAGAGAGTTTTTAGTCTCAGGTGATCAAACACGAGCTCTCGTCTGAAGACTCTGTGCAAACAAAACCAGCTTCATTAGAGCTCAGTGTCTTCTTTCAAGTCAACTTTGTTTGCTTTGTGGAAAGGTGCACCAAAAAGTCATGAACTTGTGGTTCCCATTCACAGATTGCACCTCTTTTGTTCCGCATATGAATGTGAATGAAGACACACAGCAACAAATAAGTCTCACCAATGAACTAAATGGCTACTGAATGGCTGGCTTTGAGTGAACAGTAAAGGGATTGGCTACTGTGCTATGAGCGACTGACAGGCCTGTTAGCTAATTAATGACCGTGTAATAGAGCAATTACACAAGACCACCATGCGCTATCGGCCAGTCAAGCAGGGAGCACTTGTTGTCTATCACAAGCTGTCCTGGGATGAAATTGCAACAGAAAACGATGGGGTCACTTTTGTCTTGCTGCTTAAACCCAAAGGAAAACAAACACACTCAGCTTTGCCAGATTCACATTGAGGAGGAAATGCTACAAGACTGCGAAGCTGCTGTTGATTTGGCAGACAGACATAGAAACTGATTTTCTTGCGATGAACGTCTCCTCAGTTTGCTGACATAAGAACTTCATGATCCAGATTAGTCAAAAGTTAGTCAAGCTTTGTCAGGAATGTCCTCAAGCAGTGGTGTGCACAGAGGGGGGGCAGGGCGGGGGGGGTGTAAATCATGAATGTGGTGGTGGCTTCACTTTTGTGTAATAATAACTAAAAAAAAAAGACGTTCATTACTGGAATTTTTGCATCTACGTTCTTGTTGCCTCAAGACGACAGTTCATTAACACAATATCACAACTTTATAGAAATTTGAAAAATACGAGCTAAAATCTCTGAAACAAAAGTTTTCTCAAAGATAAAAGCAATTTGAACAAATGGCTGAGATTCAAAACTCATTCTGCTCCAAAAACAGGAGGAAAAATCTCTTATCTCCAACAAGAGAAACAATCTGTGTTTGATAAAGAGACTGGTAATCTGAGTTAGTCCGGAGTTATCACTTTCATTTAGAGCCTGAGCAAACACACACACACACACACACACACACACACACACACTGGCAGTGAAACAGCAGTGATATCATCGACAGAAAACTGAAACAAACGCCCGGATGACTCATTTCCTGCAAAGAGAGTGACATCAATCACTGTGTTAGAGTGTGTGTGTGTGTGTGTGTCGTTTTCTCCGTGGATTCCTGTGCAGTTGAAGCACGTTTCAGATTTTTCTCTGCAGTTTAAACATCTAAACCTTTGAGAAAAAAAAAAAAAAAAAACGCTGAAACTGCAGGAATCCAACTTTTCTGATCTTTTTTCCTCCGAGGTCGTTTCCTCGCCGAATCCTGCTCTCTGATTGGCTGTTACAGTCCTGATGCTCACAGTTTCAGGAGCATGAGCCGGTGACTCCCTGGTTGAGTTTATTTTCCCTCCTTGTGACCTCTGCTAATATGTTTCCAGGTAAAAATAATCAGTCCTCCTCCTCCTCCGCGGAGAAACTCGGCCTTCTCTATCAGCACTTTTCATTTTGTTTTACTTCTGCAGCCAGGGGTCAAAGGTCACAGCTGCTCCTGATACAGAGGATAAACGATCCAGAGAACAGTCCCTGGCTCGCTGTGTTTCTATGAATACTGTGAGGACTTTATGTTGGAGGAATCTGCAGCTCTGAAACATCTCTGAGCTGGTGTTTGACGACTCTTTGGGTCTGAATTTGGAGATTTCTGGAGCATTTGGATGTGTGTGAGAGCAGAGTGAGTGTTCAGTGTCACAGTGGTTCGTTGTTCTGCAGTAAATATTTGGTTTGGGTTGAGTCTCTGCCCCTGATGTCACTCGTGCCTTTAACATTATCTCACACTGTGAACCCCCGTGAGACTCGGTCTGTGTGTTAAAGACGGAGAGCTGCGTTGGTGTGTGTCTATGTTTGAGATCGTCTGATAAACGCAAAAACTCACCATTTCAAACTATTGACTGTATATAGAATGGACAGCGTGCTTCCGCCTGTCACCGTTCTACGATTTTGAAGCCAAAAAACCCTGTTTCTCTAGCTGCCATTGTGCAGCCAGAGTCTGCGCAGTAGAGAATTTCCGGTGGAGCCAAGTAAAAAAGAGAAATAAAAATATTTCTTCTTCTTCTTCAGAGGGTTTAGTCTCCTTTTGACTCTTTCCTGAAGTTTCTTATATCCCCGATAAAAACTACTCACGAACGGCAGCTGTCAACTATCGTAAAACGAAACTTATATCGCGGTTTTTAACGTCCAATAACTAATGAGAAACTAACTTCTCAGGAAAAGAAACACCTGAACACCATGCAGCCAGATGACATCGTCATATCACCTTCGCGTAAGGATGAGAGAAACGTTTCTACGAGGTATCGTAATTTTTTTAAGTTTTCCCGGCTCATATCTGGAATACATGGGGAGGCGGGGCTTATGACCTATTCTGCAGCCAGACACCAGGGGGCGGGGCATCTGCTGGAGGCTTCAGTTTGAGCCGAACGTCGTTACGTCCACTCATTATACAGTCTATGTTTCAAACTTTGATTTTATGTCTTTTTCAGAAACATACTCATCATTTTTATATTTCTGTCTCATAGTTTTCCAGTTTTATCATAATTCTAATATTTTATCTTGTAATCAGAATTTCATCTCATATCTCACAATTCTCACTTTACGTCTAATTTTTGGACATTTTATGTGATGACTTTTACTTCTACTCCCAGATGTTGGACTTTTTAGTCCATAAACATGACTTTAATGTCATGTTTATAGATTTACATATCTCATTCAAAGAGATCTCGTCTCATAATTTGACATACGTCTCATAATGACAACTTTTAACCCTCTATAGCCAAACCTATTATATTTGATACATAAATTCAAAGACCTCTATCTCATCAACATGATAAATAGTTTTTTCAAAACCCGTTACAATTTTTTAAAAACACATATTCTACCACCTCGAGGATTGTCATATCACTACACTCGGCTTAAGTTGTATTTTGGTCCTTTTTAAAATGTCTGCTCTCATGAAATCATCCACTTGTATATTTTCAGGAAAATCATTGCTTGATCTTCAAGAAGTTGCAGCAAGAATAACATCAAAATAGTTACTTTTTTAAAATAAGTGTTTTCTGCATGGAATAAATGCATATTTACTAGAAAACTTTAATTAAATAGATAAAATAGTTTGCAAAACTGCCCTGAGTGTCAAATGTGATACAAAAAATATATCATGAATGAAATAATGATGCAATATTTTTTTGTGGATTTTGTAAAAAGGGTTGATAAACATCTCAGTTCCAAAAAAATTGAATTCTCAGACTATTGTTTTTGATAGGCTTAATCTTAGGTTTTTAACTTTGGAGCTCTCATTTTTATTTTTATTTCTATTTATTAGATATTTTATTCAAGGATTCAAGGATTTTTATTGTAATGTCAGCTCACATTAACATGTCAGTGGTAAAAAATTAGAGCTCAGGTCCCAGTTTTTGAAAGCCAAAATAGATAATAAGTACACGGTAAGACAGTATGGCAAAAATAGAAAAAATAAAAATACTAGGAATGGAAAAAGCAATTTGAATTTAACATTAAGTGAAATATTAAGTAAAATATACACATTAAATAGAAACAGAGAAAATTAGAACAGCCAAAGTTAGTCCAGTTTTTTTTAGCACTAAATTCTTGTGCAAACAGCAAGACACAGGTAAAAAGTGTTTTATACATGACGTCTTCTCCTAGCGCTTTTCATTTCATTTCACATAATACGGATTTTTAATCTCAGAATTTAGATCTACATCTTATTTTGCTGAATAAACGCAATAATTTGATCTAAGTGTATTAAACCAGTAAGAACGTGATCAAAAATCTCTTTTATGAAATTGTCCTGGTCTGTGAAATCCAACAAAATTACAGACAACACAAAACAGACAAGAACACGTGCTGACATATCCTGGATTATAAGATAGACAATCACCAGTCGGAGCATCCACAGCCTGTTAACTCCTCACTGGAGCTTTAAACTCTGTGGGGAGATGTTGTAATGGAAGGGCGTCTGCTGTATTTCTCTCCCTGTGAGGTTCAGCCTCGTGCTGGAGGTGTGGTTCAGTCATGATGAAACTTCACACACTGTTGGAGATGCAAAGGAGTGAGGAAGACAGTGAGAACAGTGAGAATGAGGATGTGATGCTGAGCTCTCAGTGAGCGGCTGATGTTTGCAGGAAAATGACAGAGAATGCACTTAACCGGAGAGAGAAACAACAAAGCTGACACAGAGATTATATTCCTCCTGAGTGAATTTTGGTCAGAGTCTGCAGAAACTCTAGATTTGAGTTTTATATCTGAGTTTTGAGTTTGTGTCCTCTGTAAACTGAAGCAGAGTCAGTCTGACTCACCTGAGGTGCAGCTGTCGTCTCCTGACCTGACGGCGTCTTTGAAGACTTCTGCATGGTCAGCAGGCTGCAGGACTCGGCCGATATGAGATTTTTGGGACCAATGTGAAACACATTTAAGAGAGGAAATGAAAGAAAGGACCTTTGTGTGAACTGAGAGCTAAATCTGGAGCAACAAGAACACTCAGAGATTCTCAATCGGCTCTTTACTTGAACTGTGGCGTCCAAGGTGGAGAAATGAACATCTTCAGATGCCTCAAAAACACCATCCGGTTGCTTTTTGTAAACTTCCCATCCTCAAACGTTTATGTCATTTAGATCAGGGGAAGATGCAGATGCTCCAAGAGAGTGAAGTTATTCCTCTGGCAGAAGAAGTCCTTTGTCGGGTGTGAAAGGCTCCTGTTTTTGCTAAATGCTGGAGCAGTGATGTGTTTATTTACAAAAAGCAAACCAAACAGGACAGGAAGTCGTGCAAGGAAACCACCTGGAAACATGCAGTGACTTCTAAAATAAAACAAAGTGTCCAAATCAGATCATTCCAGTGAGTTTCAGACTCATTTAGTGATTTCTTTATCATTAAAGTGACAAAGCCGATGACTTTCTGGAGCTATTGAAAACTTTTGGAGACTTTTTACTGCAAACAGAGGGAGCCTAAATTAGGGCTGGGGGATTAAATAAAAAGAAAGAAGAATCAAAACTACAGCAAAGCAGCGTCCAATTGCCTGTATCAGCGTGTTTGCACCATAGACTGTACAATGAGTGGACGTAACGACGTTCAGCTCAAACTGAAGCCTCCAGCAGATGCCCCGCCCCCTGGTGTCTGGCTGCAGTATAGGTCATAAGCCCCGCCTCCCCATGTATTCCAGATATGAGCCGGGAAAACCTAAGAAAATTACGATACCTGGTAGAAACGTTTCTCTCATCCTTACACTAAGGTGGTATTACGGTGTAATTTGGCTGCATTGTGTTCAAGTGTTTTTTCCTTGAGAAGTTCGTTTTTCATTAGTTATCGGACGTTAAAAACCGTGTTATAAGTTTAGTTTTGCGATAGTTGACAGCTGCCGCTCGTGAGTAGTTTTTATCGGGGATATAAGAAACTTCGGGAAAAAGAGCCAAAAGGAGACTAAACCTTCTGAAGAAGAAGAAATAAATATTTTTTACTTGGCTCCACCAGAAATTCTCTACTGCGCAGACTCTCGCTGCACGATGGCGGCTCCCGTGAAAGAGTTTTTTGGCTTCAAAATCGTAGAACGTTGACAGGCGGAGCCACACTGTCCATTCTTTATACAGTCTATGGTTTGCTTCAACATGATGTATCAGAGTTTGAGAAACACTAACTAACTGTTTTTAACAGGTGGGGTTATTTTTGTTTCAAGGTGTTCAGTTTAATTCTGAGGAGTTAAACAGGAGATGTGACTTCACTTTTTGTCTCCAGACTGATTCACTAAGAGCTGTCAACTGCTGCAAAAACGCATAAAAACATAAGAATAATTATTTGAGGAAGTAATGGAAAGATAAGCATCAGGGGGGGGGAAAATGCTGCAGTTTTTTTAATATGAATCTTTTCTATGATACTGTGAACAAAAGATATATCATTTCATGAGTATTACGTAACCTGAGCCCTATATCATATGACCTATTGTATCATGAGTTGACCGCTTGGATTATCATCACGTTACCGAATACAAGTAGAACAAGCTGAGTTGAGAGCTGGAAAACCATGTATCAACTGAAATAAAGGTAGACGGTTTGATAAATCCTGATTTTACAATTTGCCTTATCTTAGATACAAGATCAAAACACTGAATTTAATGAGAAGATGTCTTGAAACTACCGCATTATCTGCCTGTACAGCGATGTCATTTAACTTGACTGTAAATCTTGAAATTACTGCACCTTGAGAAAAATTTCTAAGTGTTAAAACAAGAAGAAAAGGCTTCAGACTGGAGAAACATCTGGTGTATTTCAGCGTCATTGGGAGCCTCCAGGTTACATTTTTTTATCCTAAGAGACTAAAACTTCCTTCTTTATTGCAGTGTTTCATTTTTGGTGTTTTGTTGCTGTGTCCAAATGGTAAAGTTTGTGGCCTCTGAAGATGTTTTTCATTCTTAAAGGTCATCCTTAACGTCAACAGAAGAAGAAAAGAAGCTGCCTGTGGCGTCATGTACCCAGATTCTGTCCTCGTTTTTGTTGTTTGTGGCTTCATCGGACGCCAAAACTGAATCTTCCTCCATGTTTGTTTTTTCTCTAAAGTCCCGTTTGATCTGGCGCTCTTATAGAATCATTTCGAGTGTGTGTCCAGAGGATTGTGATGTTAAAAGTTGATCGTGTGTGTGTGTGTGTGTGTGTGTGTGGTCCTCCTCGGTGTTTAAATCGGTAAAGACCTCATAGTGGTCTGATGTGTTTCCAGGACGGTGACCCCTGTCGCCCTGCAGATTCTCTTTCCTCTTTCAAACATGATTTCAGATGAAAGCGGGAACATTATGTGACATCTGTTCGGTCTCTCGTGCTGCAGGATCGGAGTCCCCGCTCGCCCGTTCTGCATTCCGCAAGAATAAATCACGACAATTGAATTAAAAGACAAAGAGACGGTCTCTCTGCTGCTGACACAGAAACACATTCACACACCCCTCATTACAGCCGCAGCATGACATCAGCAGCATGTGCTGAACATTTCCTGTGATTTCAGCCACAATATCACACACACACACACGCTTAGTCACACACGCTGGTTTGATTTAACAGATCTGTGTATGTGAAGATGTCAGATGATCTGCACAACGTTTGCATTTATACACTGAATTTATAAACTTCAATGAAATGTTGTTGCAGCAGAAAATGCAGCTGCTCTTCTTTTGTTTCACGCTTCTTTTCATTTAGTTCATTTTGCACAGTTCTTAAATTCATTACAACACGTCCTATTCATACCAGAGCGAGTTGGTAAGTTTGTCACAGAAAACTTCTTTTAACGCTGGTTTCTAAAATATTTTTGGAGGACATTTCGTCTGACACTGTTTTTTATTGTAAGCTCTTATAACAAGACCAGCGTTATTTCCATATCTCCATGATGACGTCTTTTGACTACAAAGTGTGTTTCCAACGCCTTAGGAAGAAAAGTCACTATTTTCTACCTTAAATGTCACTAAATTACATCAATAGTCACGTTTCTATATCACCTAGAATTGTGCAAAATCTAAATATCACAATAGAAAAAATGGAAATAGAAGCACTAAGATCTGGTTAAAAAGTTTGTGTGCACTCATTAGGTGGTTTTTGTTTTGGAATTTCCCTTTTTAAATGCATCACAAAGTGCAATGGAAACATCTTTTTTAGCAAAAACACGTCACTGAACGTGAAAAGTGGACGCCTCTGTGAAATCCCTAACCACAATCTTCTCCCAGAAGTACGTGGCTGCTGCAACTAAAAAGAGCCGGTGAGGAAGAATAAAAAAGAGAAACAAAAGGACCTCACTCTATTTGACACAATTACTGTAATATTTTACTATAAGTTACTGTATTATTACTTCATAGGCTTTAAAGAGCTGTAGTTTTACTGTGATTAAGTGTAAAATATGTACATGAAGTCGGTTTTGATAACCACTAAGACACTTTTAAACCCTAAAACTATTCTCTAAGGAAAAATGTATCAATGCAATATTTGAAGTGTCTTCTGGGAGCCTGGTTTTCAGTCCGAGCTTTGCATATTTTTAGTCCACACAGACGTAAAACCCCACAGTAAACAACAAGCTGCAAAACAACACATGGTGTAACTGTGGGAGAAACACTGAGAAACGTCCAGGACTGAGAGGTCAGCTGTGTGGAAAAGAGAAAGTATGAACCACTCCAAAACATCTGCACATGCTCAGTCCTGACCTCATCTGACCCAACAGATGGTTCCTGTTCGACGTTTGAATCTGCTGCTGACCGACAGAATACCAAAAAGAGTTTGAGAGCAAACCTACAGAGAGGTTTTATAACCACGTGTGCCAATGTGTGAGTGTAAAAAACAAAACTGTGTGATCATAAAGAAAGGATATGCAAGAGAGAGACAGAGTGAGAGGTCTCGTTTGTCGTATCGTTTCCAAAAAAAATTACAGGGTATTTTTAGCTCTATGTTTCATTTTGACTTCCAAGTTCACCAAGGAAAGCCAGGGGACATGTGCGCTCCCTGCTTTGGATTTAAAGCATGCATACAAAGTGAGGGTAGGTGTGTTCTCCCTGCCCCAGCTTTTCATTTTCACACATGAAGAAAGGAGAGGGTGTGTTCTCCCTGTCTTGACATCTTAATTATGCACATGAAATTAAAGGAAGGTGTGTTCCTCCTGTCTTGAATATTACGTATGTGCATGAAAGAGTGGGGGAGTGTGTTCTTCCTTCCTTGGCTTCTGAAGTAAACTCATGAAATTGAGGGAAGATGGGCTCTTCTTGCCTTAACTTTCATGCATGCACATGTAAGAGCTTTAAATTAGTTTTTTTTAGGTTCGTTGTGTTGTTCTGTGACTAAATGTCAAAGTGGATGTCATCATCATATTGCTGCAAAATAAATGTAAAATCTCATTGTCTGTCTGTAAAAGGGGTACATCTTTGGAATTCTTCTTCAGTAGAAGAAAAAACGTGATACATTGGTAAGGTTAAAAAGGCTGTAAAAGAATCATTGGTTTTGGAGTACAACACTGGAAGTGTAATTTAATGTGATCATGTTATGATGCATTTGATTTCAATATTCAACCACAACAGTAAAGCACCAGTTTTGTTTCTGTGATACACTTTCGTCTGTGATGGGTTTTTTTTGTTTTGTTTTGCTTTTGTTTGTTTTGTAAGACAAGAGGAGTAAGTTTTATATAAGCTTTAGCTTCAGCCTACACCCTTTCGGTTTCCTTGAATTTGCAGTTTCTGCCTTGAGTTTGTACCTTGGTGGAAATAACTGCAATGAACTGAAAAAAATTTCATTCGTTCATTCATTCATTCATTCGAATCTACTTACGGATACAAATGAAGTAACCTTAATCTTAGTTTTAGTAGTTTTAGTTTATTCATATTCAAGAAAAGAGTTGTTCTCTGCCTGCCTTGTCTTTTCATGTTTGAGAGTGAAAAGGCAGGATGATTGTGTTCCCTGTATCAGGCATGACACACATTAAACAGAAAGGTGGCGTGCTCTCCCTGCACTGGCTCCTAATGTATGCATAATAAATACAGGGGAGGTGTGCTCTGCCTGCCTTGTATTTCCACGAATGGGAGTGAAAAAATATGATGTTTGTGTTTGTTTATGATGTCAGTACATGAGAAAAAGAGATGTATGATTTCCCTGCCTTAGCTTTTTATGTATTTATAACAAATACAGGGGAGGTGTGCTCTGCCTGCCTTGTATTTTTATATATGAGAGTGAAAGAGAGTGATGTTTGCGTTTTGTTTATACATGAGAATAAGAGACGTGTGCTCTCCCTACCTTTGCTCTTTATTTTGCATTATAAATAAAGGGGAGGTGTGCTCTGTCTGCCTTGTATTTCCATGTATGGGAGTGAAAAAATATGATGTTTGTGTTTTGTTTATAATGTTCAGACATTATAAACAAAACACAAGAGAAAAAGAGTTGTGTGCTCTACCTGCATTTGCTCTTTATATGTGCATAATAAATACAGGGAAGGTGTCCTCTGCCTGCCTCAGGCTTTGACATATCATGTATGCATGTGGAAGAGCACACAGCTGTAGCACCAAATACAACTTTCTGCATCCAAAGACTAACTGCCTTCATTTTAGGAGGAGTTTTAGTGTCATAGTTTGAGCCATGTTGCAGTTGTTGCCATGGAAGAGGTGTCTTAACTACCGATGCTGTTGTCAGCCTTAAGGGGCACTTTCTAAGTTCTTGCTTTACTTTTAAGGAATGGTCATATTATTTTTTATTATGTACACACTTTTACCACCTATAATATAAAGTGTGTGTGTGTTTTTTTGTGTTAAATAGGAACTGGTGTGCATTCGTGGTGACGAAGACGGTGAGCTGTGTGGTAGAGGATGGAGTAGAAACATACGTGAAGCCTGATTATCATCCCTGTAACTGGGGGAGCACACAGTGCAGCAGGGTGGTGGTGTAAGTACACACACACAAATGACACATATACACACACACACACACACACACACACACACACATATTTAAGATACTTTCTTTGAATTAAAAAGTCATTCATCAAGTTAATATGCAAGAAAGTTTGACTGCTGGGAAAGAAAAAGTTGATGAACACGGACAAATGTTTGAGGCAGATTACGATGTGAAACACTCACAGGTTTTCATGTTCAGGTCCGGTTCTGACCTCTCCCGTCTCGTCTCTGCAGTTATAGGACTTACATGAGGCCGCGTTACAAAGTGGCCTACAAGATGGTGACAGACATGGAGTGGAAGTGCTGTCACGGTTACAGTGGCGAGGACTGCAATAACGGTCCCATCGGAGGAGCGGGGACGCAGATATCCACCACCAGACCTCAGCCCAGGCCGGGAGGAGGAGGAGGAGGAGGAACAGGAGGAGGAGGTAGAGGAAATGTTGGTGGAGGAAGTGGAGGCGTTGGACCTGGAGGAGGAGGAGGAGCTTATGGAGGAGGAAGTTCTGGATCTGGACAAAGAGGTAAATGAGATCCTCAGTTAATGTTTGAGTAAATTAGTTGGAGGGTATTAAATGTGATTTTGTTACTTTCATGACACAAATGATACAATCTTTGTTCAAGCACTTTTTACTTGTGAATGTGTAACCCTGTAGGGTCAGTTGGCTGTTTTTGTTCACTTTTGGTTATATATTTCACCTTAAAAGCTGTTTACCCTGCCTTGCTTGGTATCCCTTTTTCAGCACAACCTCACCCGTTTGATTTTACTATTATTGATTCATTTTTACAAAATGTGTGAACACACTGGACCTGAAATTGCAAAAAATCTGAGGCGGAAAAACTTTGATGTAGGAACCACAAACATATGTAACAAACTTTTCTCATAACTGATAATGCAAAAGTAAATTGTCTATTTCAAAAATCAAGGTACAAAATTTGTAATAAAGACCGTTGCAACTATTTGCATAGAAATAAAAGAGATCCCCTGCCGTTGTTGTGCAGCTATTTACAGCTATTACAAACCATCTGGTGCCACAAGCACAAAGATATGCAACAAATCATGTTCATAACTTAGAACTGGCCTATGCACAGGATTCAAAAACTTGTAAATAATTTCAAATCTACACTCTTAATACAAGTTGAAATCTTGATCCAGCATGTCTTGCTGGTACATTATCTTAAATGAGTCACATTGTGTGGATCCAAGGGGTTAAAACAGGGGTATTGTGCTTCTTTGAGTCTGTATTATGTCCCTCTGGTGCCCCCGTAGTATCTATAGGGACCCTTTTTAGGTGTAAATCATTTATTTTTCTCTCACTGGTGTTTTAGAAAACTTATTTTAGGCACTGTCGGCAACATTTCATTTTAGCTGCTGTCTCTTTAAGACTCCCTGCTCCACAAACCCCCTTCTCTCTGACTGGCCAAGAATTTCACAGGGTGTGGTTTTAAATTCTGCACAGGTTTAGCCTGAACACCCTCTTTTTAATCATTACTCACTGCATCGTTTTCCTCCAGGGGGATCCGACAACGAGAAGGTGAGGCAGCTGGAGGATAAGATCCAGCATCTGACCAAGAACCTTCAGGATCTTCAGACGACTGTGAACACCATGAAGGAGAATGCCAACAAGCCCAGCTTCACTGGAGGAGGAAGAGACACCTCCTCTGGAGGAAGAGGAACCTTCTCAGGAGGTAGAAACCCCGCTGACGCAGCGCAGCCGGAAATTAAAGAGACGATCAACAGCATTCAGAACAAGCTGGACCAGCTGGACAACCGCACGCAGGCGCACGACAAAACCCTGGTCAGCATCAACAACCACCTGGTGAACGGGAAAACCAACGACCCGGACGGAGGTTGGAGCGGAGGAGGAGTGAGCGGAGGGAGGCTGAACTCGCTGAAGGAGGAGATCCTGAGGGAGCTGGAGAGGAGAGTGTCTCTGTCCTGCTCCTCCTGTCAGGTATCACACCCAAGTCAGGTGATAGAGGCAAAAACCCTGAAACAAAGAGGCGTTAACATTAAAATAAACCTACAGAATGAATATATTCCATGTTACAATCAGAGAAATACAACAGGCCAAGATGAGTCTCTGGTCTTTGGTAAACAGAGGCCTCTAGTGGCCAAGTGAGGTAACTGCCACACTTCTTAGAGTGGGATTTTAAATAATTTGGATCAGTTTTACAGTTTTCCCACAAAAATTTAAAAAATATCTGAACTATTTCTGTAAAAATCAGTTACTAAATTTGCTGAAACCTCCTTGTACTATCATCACAGATTGATGAAATCAAAGCTCACCGGTCCCTCAGGTGTCTCTCAATACCAGACTTCAGATATTCAAGACAGACTTCAGGATTCCTCTAATTCTCGTGTGTTTTCCAGGCCGGCGTGGAGGATCTGCGCAGACAGCAGCAGATCGACAGAGAGAGCATCCGAGCTCTGCAGAAACAACTCAACGCCATGGACGTGCGGTATCGGCAGAGCTTGGACGGGCTGCAGAGGGAGGTGTCGCGTTCCAGGGGATGCTGCGACACAGTGGACGACCTCCAGAGACGAGTCACTGACGCCGAACGCAAAATCAGCTCAGCGTCCGAGAACCTGGACGTCCTGCACAATCGCCTGGACAAAGAGCTCGGCGGCTCGGGGGGGAGCAGAAACACCGGCACCGGCGGTTATGGAGGAGGAAGAGGAGGAGGTTTTGGTGGTAGTGGTGGAGGAAGTGGTGGGAGCGGGAGGGATGCTGTGGTGACGAAGGACGGTCTGGACAACCGGTTGAAGGATCTGGAGCGGCGGATCAACGGCACGGTGCAGCAAACGGAGCACAGCTGCTCCCTGTTGGAAAATGACCTGAAGGATTATTTCCACAGGGAGCTGGGAGATCTGAGGACGGTGTTCCTGGACCGCTTCGATGACCAGGCCTTTAGGATCGGAGACGTGGAGTTGGACGTGGGGCTGGTGAAGGACAGGGTGAGCGACCACGACAAGAGGCTGTCCAGGCTGGAGAACAGCACCTCCGTCCTGAGCCGTAGGATGGAGGAGTGCGGCTGTGGAGGCTCTGATGGAGGAGGAGGAGGAGGAAGAGGTAGCGTCAGTCGGGGAGATGGGGGAGGAAGGTGGGGAGCTGGAGGAGATGGTGGACACACGGGAGGAGGACGTGGGACCACAGGAGGAGGAGGTGACAGGGGAACCGGTGGAGACGGAGGAGGACGTGGGACCACAGGAGGAGGAGGTGACAGGGGAACCGGTGGAGACGGAGGAGGAAGGTGGGGAACAGGAGGAGGAGGTGACAGAGGAACAGGTGGAGACGGAGGAGGAAGATGGGGAACAGGAGGAGGAGGAAGAGGTGGAGTGGGAGGAGGGAGTCAGGGTGGCAGAGGAGGAACCACGGGAGGAGGTTCCTGGGGAGGACTGCCTGGGATCGGAGGAGGGAGGGATAACACCACGGAGAAGTCACTGGAGTGGAGAGTGGTCGCCAACGAGGATCAGATCCGACACTTCAACACTCAACTCAAAGACCTGTCGGTGTCCGGAGACTCTCTCCTCGACAGGGTGAGTTACAGGAAGTCAGACTCACAAAAACAAGTAATAATAACTTTATTTATAGAGCACCTGTAAAAACAACAGTTCACCAAGTGCTTTACAGCAGAGATCCACAATAAAATCAACAAACAAACAGTGAGTCAGAAATAAGGAAACAACATTGATATGAACAATATATGGGTCAATGACGTGACGTCCCTTTTTTTGTGTCCGAGTGCAATATTTCCTTCCATCATGAATTGAGTATTTCATCACATGTAATTTCGTTATTCTATGAAACCTGTCTTATTTGAACACATCTTTAAACTATTAAAATATAACATGTTTTTTTGTGTTTTGGTTCCTCAAACCCCCAAAATGTCAGGTGGTGCAACCGTCCTGACAAGTATCCACAGTAATTAAACTCTAAAAATTTAATGTCAGTTATTGTAAATTGAAATTAAAAATACAGTGGCATTATTTTATGCTTGAACCTTTTTAAATAAAACATTCTTTGCAAATAAAAAGAATTTTAAAGCTGTTGAGAAATGTAAAAAACTTTTGTCCCGTAATTTTCACCTTGTCAAATGTCAGGGTGGTGCAACCGTAACATTAGACTTTTATTTTAAAGTGAAGAGAATAAAACAGGAAACAGGAAACTGCATCAGCCAGAGGAGCCCAAATGACATTTGTGACCAAGTGGAAAAGTTTGTAGATTTCTCTGAAATACTGATAAAAAAGGTTTTTTCACTTCATTGGTGACTGGAACAATTTCCATGTCAGGNAAACATTCTTTGCAACTAAAAAGAATTTTAAAGCTGTTGAGAAATGTGAAAAACTTTTGTCCCGTAATTTTCACCTTGTCAAATGTCAGGGTGGTGCAACCGTAACATTAGACTTTTATTTTAAAGTGAAGAGAATAAAACAGGAAACAGGAAACTGCATCAGCCAGAGGACCCCAAATGACATTTGTGACCAAGTGGAAAAGTTTGTAGATTTCTCTGAAATACTGATAAAAAAAAAGGTTTTTTCACTTCATTGGTGACTGGAACAATTTCCATGTCAGGTGGTACAACC
This sequence comes from Thalassoma bifasciatum, assembly GCA_008086565.1. NCBI lineage: Eukaryota > Metazoa > Chordata > Actinopteri > Labriformes > Labridae > Thalassoma > Thalassoma bifasciatum. The sequence goes on along the minus strand of RPOG01003736.1, from coordinate 4,028 downwards.
AATGTAATAATGTGAAATGTTATTTTAACATCAAATTATTTATCTTATTCACAAATAAAAGAAATGAAACACACAAAATGAAAATGTATGAGTCACTACAGACACTTGAGAGATACTTGCCAATAATTTCACACAGAAAAAATAACAGGAACATATAAATATATTTTCATATATTTGGTTGCACCACCTGACATTTTTGGGTGCTCAAATTAAAAATACTAAAAAATACTGAACCTAAAATCTTTGAAATGTTGTTCAACTACTGAAATCTGTTAGAAAACATAATTCTTCACTCAGAAATATGTTTTTTATCCATTTTTAAAGAACTTTCTAAAAATACGTTTTTAGACCCTCTTTTTGTCATTGACCCGTATACAGACCCCAAAACGGCACCTGTGAAGAGACATGGTTACGAAGCCGATTTCAAACTGAAGGCTATCAGTCACACAGCAGAACGTGGGAACAGAGCAGCTACGAGAGAATGTAATTTAAATGAATAATGAATGAAAAGTGAGTGTATTGTTTTGTATTTCATGTGTAACAAATGAAAAATGTTGAGACTTATTGAAGTTGAGTAATTCAATGAGTTGAATGAAGTTTGACTTATCTGGTTGTTTTGTTTCGGTGAGCCTTATAGTGCGAAAAATACAGACATAACAGTGATTAAATAAATGAATAAAGTTGATAATAACAGCCTAAAGTTAGAATGGAAATGATTACTTGAATGCTCAACTCATTAAAAATAAATAAAACAATAAATAAAAAAAACTTGTGAATTAATGAATAGATAGATAACTAAATAAATAAATGAATAAGTGAGACAAAACTGTAAGAGGGCAGTAAGAACACAAAAGAGGACAATAACAAGGTGAAAAGAAAGGAACAATAATAAGAATAAGAAGTCGACATCACATAAAAGCAAGACGGTAAAAGTGTGTTTTCAGAAGAGATTTAAACAATGATACTGAATCTGCAAGCCTTATATCCTCAGGCAGGTCGTTCCAAAGTCAAGGGGCCCTGATGGAAAAGGCTCTGTCTCTTCTGGTTTTCAGCCTCGACTTTAAAACGACCAGGAGGTTCCTGCCCGAGGATCTAAGGCTTCTTTTTAGGCTTTTTTGAGCTGATAGATTGAGCTTGTGTGACTTAAATCTTTATGGTCCTTCAGCTTGATTGAGCTTGGGCCTTGTCTTTAAAAATCTGTAGCCAAGCTTGCGTGCTGAACTCTTCTTCTAAAACATAAATTATCCTCTCACACCCTCTCTCCAAGGTGGTGGACCTGAGCCATGACGTCCGCAAAATCAAAGCTCTGACCGGCGATCACGGGGAACACTTCAACCGCATCGTGACGGAGGTGGAGATGCTGGGGCACGACTGCGAGCTGTGTCAAAAGGTGGAGGACGAGCTGAAGAAGCTGAAGAATCAATCCCAGGACGCACTGGGGCGCTTGCAGAACCAGATCAACAGTATCCAAATCCGAGTGGATCCGGGGAGAGACGGCTGCCGTCACATCTGCTCACACCTGGAGGATGAAATCCGACTGCTGCGAGACGATGTCAGGAGGTGCAGCAGTAAATGTAAAACTGGCCCGGATGCCCCAGCAGGTAGTTTGTCTTTTCCTATGCAGTAAAAACCATCTGCCTAATCTCAGACTTAAGAAAACTTGATGACATGATCTCCCACTAGGTGGCGGTCCTGGCAGCACTGGAGGCACCAGTGGACGTGGACCAGGGCTGGATGCTGAAAGGCCTTTGGACGGCCACAGCGTGATCGGAGGCTCCATCAACAACAACCAGCTGAAAAGTCTTCAGGGCGAACTCTCCGAAGTCATCCTCACCTTCAGCTCCATCAACGACACCCTGAAGGGACTGGAGCACACGGTGCAGAAACACGGCAGCGTCATCACCGACCTCGGTAGGTTCGGCTCGTTCACATCGACTTTGTGCTTCTATTTCAACAATGTTTACAAATCAAACTCAAATTATCTGAATCCCGACAGGAAACACTAAAGACAAGATCATCTCTGAGCTGGACAAAATCCAGGCGGACGTGAGGGAGCACATCGAGGACAGCCGCGACAGACTGGACGGGATGGACCGTGACGTCAGGAGGTTCGAGAGCACGCTGCTGGTGGAGATGGGAGACTGCAGGAGGTCTGGGGACGGGCTGGAGAAGAGGCTGTCCAAGCTGGAGGGAGTGTGCGGGAGACTGGATAGTGTCTCCGACTCCATCCTTAAGATCAAGGAAGGTACGGAGCTTTCTCTCTATCATTACTCCACTTTAAGAAAACGTTCATGACACCTTACTTCTGCGGCAGTTTGAGCTTTAGATTAAAATAAATATGCATCTAAATGTACTTTGTGGATGGCGGCAGCACTGATGCTTGGGTTTGACAATCTATGCTTCTGATATTTTGAGCAAGTTTTGAGTGATGTTTCATGGATTTTTACAATAACAATGGGCATACATTGCAAAAAGCAAGCACATTTCTCCATTCTTATGCTGCTCTAAGTACAAAAACCTTTGAGAATGCAAACATTTCTTTGCCTGATAGCATAATTACCGAAGTCATTTATTATAAACATTTAAATCATCATTTTGTGATCCCCATAGCATGATTGCTAGAGTCTAAGAAATCTAAATAATGAACTTAACAGCTTTGATAGCGTGATAATGATATAGATAATAGAAACATCAATATAGTAATGAAATAATAAACGTAAAGAAAAAGTTTTTGTTCTTCTTTTCTGAAAACTTTGAAGTATGACCAAGGCAAAAATGCTGTTAGTCTAAAAATTTGCAACAAATAAATAAATAAATGTCCAATGAATTTGGGATCAATCACAATTTCTACTTACGACTATCATAACAATCAGTTTCAGAAAAAAAAAAAAAAATTACGGCTAATTATGTCTTAAGTCAGAGGGGAAAGTCTTAATTCTGTCTCCACGGTATATCTTTCATAGTTTAAAGGTCAAACAATCCCTATTTTTCCCTTATTTCAGCCTCTGTCTGAATCGCCCCATTTTGGCTGATGTCTCTTTAAATGTCCCCTTTTCCATAAACCCCCTTCCCTCTGATTGGCCAACCCTCCAGAAGCCTGTCAGAGGGGCTAACCTTGGTTAACCTCTTTTTAATGAGTTAATAGGTATTGGGAAATTCATCAGTAAGGCTATTGAACGCTCAAAGTTTCCAGAAAAGGATAAACATTATGTAATTTTAGGCCTGAATTAGTGATTGATTTTCCTCCTCCAGTGATAAGGGCCTGATTCAGGGCTTGATGTAACTAGTTATTTGTCTGAATAATCCTCAGAGTTGTTGGAGTACAAATTGACACACTTTGCTGCTTCTGAACGCGCCACGGTTTCAACTTAAATGGCGAGGGCAAAAGAAAAAAAACACGAACATTGCATGCACTGCAAAAACGGAAATCTAAGCAAGTCATTATGTCTTATTTGTAGTAAAAAATTGTCTTATTGTTCTTCATTTGAGCCACATTCACCAGACCAGGTCATAAAAATGTCTTATTTCAAGTTTTTTTAAGACAAAAATGAGGTGTAAATTGCTGGTAACAAGTCAAAAAAATCTGCCAATGGGATAAGACGAATTCACCAGGGATGTTTCCTGAAATTAAAAAGATGTCTTAAAACAAGAATCTTTTATCTTATCCCATTAGCTGATTTTTTTTTACTTGTTACTTTGTTTTGGCTCCCAAAAAAGCACTTTTGCTCAAGTTTGGTGCAAAGGCGGACACTTTGCAAGCTTTTGGCTTCTAAGAAGGAAATTAAGTGCAAGTTTGGCTTCAATTAGGGTACACACACGTACTTGGAGCGCTGTACTTAAGTTTCCTGACCCAATGCTTTCTGGGATTTGTAGTAAACTTCTGTCCTGGATTATCTCTTCTGTTTTTCTGTGATTGTGACTGTGTCTGAGGCTCTCGTTGACTGATTCCTCGTGATCATTGACAGGACTGAATCGACATGTTTCAAGTCTGTGGACGTGTGTTTCTGGTCTGAACGACACGGTCATCC
>RPOG01003735.1:0-57182 GCA_008086565.1 Thalassoma bifasciatum | reverse complement strand
CTGATTTAGCATTGAACTCCTAAGCTTTTCAGACTAACAAACGTCAGTTAAATAAAGGATCAGGATTGATGCAGCAGAGCCAGAGAGCTTCTCTTTTTATTGCAAGTACTATTCTGTTCACAAGGACATTTATTATGCTTCACACAGTCGTCTCTGCAGACACAAAACACGAAAATACTTCTTTCCACATGTAGTAAAATTGAGAATTTCTCTCAAAGAAGCCTTTGAGATATAAAATATAACCTTACCTCAAAAGAGTTCTGTTAAAAGATACTTTCATAATAACTCTGACTTCAGAGTTCCATCTATCCATTTTCTTCCACTTATTCAGAGCTGGATGCTGCAGCAGCCTGCAGAACAAGCTGCCCTGAACATCCCTCTCCTCTACTGCACGTTCTTATCCTGAGGGTTTCTGTGGGGGTTTAAATCCAGACAGGAAATACGATCCCTTGAGCGTGCTGTAGGTCTACACTGGAGACCTCTCCCACGTTAATGTGCCTGGACTTTTGATTTCACCTTACAGTTCAAAAACAAATTCCTAAGATTTTTACTGGATACTGGACCCACAATACTCTGACACTGTAGATAATTTTCAGTCATTTCAGTGATATGACTGAATGTCTTGTTGAGACACCATCTGTCAAATGGTGGTGCAGAGGCTGTAATACTCCAGCTTCACAACTTTTTTATGAATAAAGATGTATAAACAACAATCTATAGGGGATTTGAAATTAATGCAGAAGTGTAAACACTGTAAAATGTAATAGAACATCCAACTTAAAACAAAAAAGCAACCTTAACTTATTTTAGCTCACTGTGTTAAGTCTACTCAACTAAACTTAGTAAAGACAACTTTCTTTTGTTGACTTTACTTGAAACATTTAGGAAACTGATTGCCTCAAAATGTCCATATTAAGTTGACCATAATTTTAAAATTGTTAAAGCTGAGAAGAACTAAGTTCTAACAACTCATGTCATGGCAGTAACCTATCAAAGAAGTTAATAACCAAACCCTGTAACCGTGCGTGAGGAGGGCACACAGTGGACATGAGACCCTGCTGTACATGGGTGAATCACGCAAGAGCCGCCTGTGCTCAGTGGTAGTGATGGGTTAATGAGGCTTTCTGAAGCTTCAAAGTATTTTTTCAAAGCATGCGTCATTACTCCAGGCCTCAATGACACACAGCACTCGAGCAGGACATCTAGTGGACAATAAAATGAAGTGCAATCAACACGTGTTATTGGTTCATGGATTTTTCGGGATTTGATTCGCATACACATCCCCGTTCGGGAACTCCAAATGATTACATGGTTTCAAGTGCACACACTAATAAGAATGAATCATCATATAATATAATAATAATAACTAGGTGGGGAATTTGCTTTTGTGACTGGTTTTGAGCTTTTTATATTTTGTCTTGTTTATAAAACACTTCTTGGGGCTTTTCATGCCTTTAAAGTGTTAAAGGAGGAAAGTTGGAGACATAGGGATAGAGTTTGTTACTATCTGTTTCCTGGATTCGAACCTACGCTGTCGGATAGAGAGTGGAGCTGCCTTAGCCGTTGCGCCATTCAGTTTCAAAACACCAGCGATGTTTTCATTGATAAGATTTCCTCACAATTTTCGGATTCATATTTTTTTATTGTTTTCTTTTCTTTGAAACTTTTCCGCCTTGGAAAAAAACTCTTTCCCACAGATGAGCCTCGAGTTCACAGAAAGTGTTTGTAAAGGTTCAGGTTCACTGTTTTGTGGGTGGCCAAGTATTTAAGTGAGAATTCTTTTTGTTCCAGGAGAAAACACTGAATAGGTTCTTTGAGTTCTCCTATCTTGGAGCGCACTCGATCCCACTGAGTGATTCCCATGACAGACCGAACCAATCAGGTGATTCATTGGTGTTCGAAGCACTGAAGTGCTTCAAACGTCACTTAAGTGTGTTACACGGAACAAGTCACGGGACCAAAACACGCTTCAGCACAGTGGTTCGAGACGTTTGTCTCATGAGCTACCACGCATGTGTTGGAGCCTCGGGTGTCAAAGGACTATCACTACTCAGTGGTGTAGACTGATATTCTCTGCTAGCGCTTTTCCATAATGTACAGTCATACACTATAATTCAACACTTAGTACATGATGAGCAGCTTTAGGGCTCATCATGTACTAAAATGTCTGTCCAAATTAGAGGCTAATGCAAAACATTCACAAGAATTTTCATCCAGAGTTCTACAGAAGAAAATGACATTGATTGATTAATTGATGTCCATGACATCCAGTCTATGCTGTTGACAGCTGGACTAAGCCATGGAGCATAGACAGCCAGTCTACACCAGGGCAAAGACAGCCTTTGTCACCTTTGTAATGTATCCATGTACAGCAGGGCCTCATGTCCACTGCCTGCCCTCCTCACTCATGGTCAACCTGAGGAATGATTTTGCATATATAAGTTACTATAATAAAACTTATTTAAGTTTATTTGAGTACTGCAAACTCACAAAAATCTACTTCATCAAAGTTAAAATAAATATTTTTTAAGGCAACAACTTTGCTTTTTTTTTTTTTTTTTTTTTTAAGGAAGGTCCATTTAATATATTTTATATTACACAGGGTGCAGTTTTAGGCCCAGTTTTAGGCCCAATCTCATTTTTATGAGTCATCTTAACAGCTAAATGAAAACATTTGCAGTCTTGTAGGAACCGTGTGGGCCTGATGTTCCATTTCTCTACTGTACAGGACTGAAAGGGGAGCTGTTTTCTTTATCCTTTTATCATAGCTTCCCCCCCCCTCTTTTTTTAGATATTGAGGTTACATTTCAGACACATCAGGTGCATGCTGGACTTGGCTAATGGACAGGAAATGTGTGTATGTNTATGTTTTTGTTCCTGTCTTTTATTTTCCACATCACTTTGACACAGACTAAAATGATTTTTAAATTATAGAACCAACAAAAGTGAAAGGCTACACTGATTTAGCATTGAACTCCTAAGCTTTTCAGACTAACAAACGTCAGTTAAATAAAGGATCAGGATTGATGCAGCAGAGCCAGAGAGCTTCTCTTTTTATTGCAAGTACTATTCTGTTCACAAGGACATTTATTATGCTTCACACAGTCGTCTCTGCAGACACAAAACACGAAAATACTTCTTTCCACATGTAGTAAAAATTGAGAATTTCTCTCAAAGAAGCCTTTGAGATATAAAATATAACCTTACCTCAAAAGAGTTCTGTTAAAAGATACTTTCATAATAACTCTGACTTCAGAGTTCCATCTATCCATTTTCTTCCACTTATTCAGAGCTGGATGCTGCAGCAGCCTGCAGAACAAGCTGCCCTTAACATCCCTCTCCTCTACTGCACGTTCTTATCCTGAGGGTTTCTGTGGGGGTTTAAATCCAGACAGGAAATACGATCCCTTGAGCGTGTTGTAGGTCTACACTGGAGACCTCTCCCACGTTAATGTGCCTGGACTTTTGATTTCACCTTACAGTTCAAAAACAAATTCCTAAGATTTTTACTAGATACTGGACCCACAATACTCTGACACTGTAGATCATTTGACTGAAAGTCTTGTTGAGACACCATCTGTCAAATGGTGGTGCAGAGGCTGTAATACTCCAGCTTCACAACTTTGATGAATAAAGATGTATAGACAACAATCTATAGAGGATTCGAAATTAATGCAGAAGTGTAAACACTGTAAAATGTAATAGAACATCCAACTCAAAAAACAAAAAACAAAAAAGCAACCTTAACTTATTTTAGCTCACTGTGTTAAGTCTACTCACCTAAACTTAGCAAAGATAACTTTCTTTTGCTGACTTTACTTGAAACATTTAGGAAACTGATTGCATCAAAATTTCCATATTAAGTTGACCATAATTTTAAAATTGTTAAAGCTGAGAAGAACTAAGTTCTAACAACTCATGTCATGGCAGTAACATATTAAAGAAGTTAATAACCAAACCCTGTAACCGTGCGTGAGGAGGGCACACAGTGGACATGAGACCCTGCTTTACATGGGTGAATCACGCAAGAGCCGCCTGTGCTCAGTGGTGTAGACTGGCTGTCTCCACTCCGTAGTGTAGACTGATATTCTCTGCTAGCACTTTTCCATAATGTACAGTCATACGCCATAATTCAACACATAGTACATGATGAGCAGCTTTAGGGCTCATCATGTACTAAAATGTCTGTTCAAATTAGAAGCTTATGCAAAACATTCACAAGAAATTTCATCCAGAGTTCTACAGAAGAAAATGACATTATTTATTAATGTCGATGACATCCAGTCTATGCTGTTGACAGCTGGACTAAGCCATAGAGCATAGACAGTCAGTCTACACCAGGGTAAAGACAGCCTGTGTCACCTATGTGATATATCCATGTACAGCAGGGTCTCATGTCCACTGCCTGCCTTCCTCACTCATGGTCAACCTGAGGAATGATTTTGCATATATAAGTTACTATAATAAAACTTATTTAAGTTTATTTGAGTACTGCAAACTCACAAAAATCTACTTCATCTAAGTTAAAATAAATATTTTTTAAGGCAACAACTTTGCTTTTTTTTTTTTTTTTTTTTAAAGGAAGGTCAATTTAATATATTTTATATTACACAGGGTGCAGTTTTAGGCCCAGTTTTAGGCCCAATCTCATTTTTATGAGTCATCTTAACAGCTAAATGAAAACATTTGCAGTCTTGTAGGAACAGTGTGGGCCTGATGTTCCATTTCTCTACTGTACAGGACTGAAAGGGGAGCTGTTTTCTTTATCCTTTTATCATAGCTCTCCCCCCCCCCCCCCCCCTTTTTTTAGATATTGAGGTTACATTTCAGACACATCAGGTGCATGCTGGACTTGGCTAATGGACAGGAAATGTGTGTATGTGCTAACAAGGAACCTACCTCAAGTCCACATCTCTGTTGCATGTCAGGTGGACTAACAGTCAGGTTGAGTTAACGTTTTTAATTTTGCCGTTGGAAGGCTTCAAACTGTGCATCAAAAATCAGTGGGTGATGTCACTGCCATGTTTTGTCCAATCTTTGCATTTATTGTATAAGCACTGTGAGTGGTCAGAAGACAAAAGGAAATGTTCGATATAGTTCATTAACCATGTCACTGACAGGAGAGCTACAGGTGTCAGATGGTGGGTGTGAACTGAGATCCTGATGGACAGGTGAGCACCGTGTGCTGCTAACCACTAACAGTGTTTGGATGTGGAAAGTTGAATATGGCTTTACTGAAAAGCACTGTGAGTGGTCAGGAGACCAGAATGGCTCTATATTATTTCAATGCATTTCTCATATTCACCACTCAGTGAAGTTTTATTCAAGGTTTCTGCCTGACAACAAGAAGCCTATCCTTACCACTGAAGTAAAGAAGTAAAGGGCTTTGTCCGTGGATGATTGATCTTTTTATTTTTTAAAGCAATATTAAGAAAAAAAATGTGCTACTTAGGAAAAGATTTTGTCTTGATTTTGTGAATGTAAAGTTGTACAGTAATGTGTATTCGATAGTGTGGTCTGAAACATTAACGAACAAATAAACAAAACTTCTTTTAGATTAAGGACTGAAGATGAATCTGTCTGGGTTCTGGGAGTGGCTGTGGCTGAAAAAGATCTATACTCAGTAACTTGAAAGTGACATGAAGATTTAAAGTCAGACTAACAGACAGATAGAGGAGAGAGGGAAACAGAGTCTCAGTGTTTTAATTTGCCCCGACACCCTAAGCCTATAGCAGCATAACTATGAGCTTGTTCAGATCTGATCCAGATAAAACTTAAATATTTATCAAAAAGGAAATTTTTAGGTCCACTTCCAAAGACAGAAAGAGTGTCTGCCCCCCCTGACCTCAACCTGTATTTGATTCCAAAGAAGAGGAGCCTGATAACTTAAGGATCAGCCTCCCATACTACTTTTAGAGACTGGTTGTTTTTCGCTTTAACCCTGTAAAGCCTGACCCAGTGAAAAAATAGTCAAAAAATTCAAATTCTTTGGAACACAGATGTTTATTAACCATTTTAAGAAAATCAACAAAAAATATTGCTTTATTATTTTCATTCATGACATATTTCTTATACCACATTTGACACACTGGACAGTTTTGCAAACTATTTTAATAAAGTTTTTTTTCATTATTATTTTTATTCACTTAATGCAGAAAAAATACTTATTTAAAAACAAAAAGTAATTATTTTAGTGTTATTCTTGCTGAAACTTCTCAAATATCAGGCACTGATTTTCCTGAAAATATGGGAGTGGATGTTTTCATGACAGCCGACATTTTGAAAAAGGCCAAAATACAACTTCAGCCAACTTTAGTGATATGACAAGTAGAAGGTAGAAAATGTCTTTAAAAATATTTTTGCTAGGTTTTAAAGAAACTATGTATCATGTTGATGAGATAGAGGTCTTCAAACTTATGTATCAAATATGATACGTTTGGCTTTAAAGAGTTACAACCAATCAGGTTTTCTACTTTGTTTTTCTCAGGGAGTACAAGAACACAAGGCTTTGTTGTCCTAAATCTAAAATCATTACTTTAAAAGTCGCCTGTCCATTTTACTGATTTATTTTCGAATGTGAGTAACTAACATACAGACTTAAACAAATGATATAAAAACAATAAAGGCGCGTTACAACAGGGAGTTAAAAGAAAAGAGAGAAGTTTGCATCTCAAAGTGTATACTATAGTTTAAGATGGGATTTTAGGTGCCTTAAGTACCGACCGCAAAGTTTCTGAATGGTGTTGAATATGCTGTACCTGAGAGACAGACATACACTTCCACTCACTCTGAGACTCTTTCTTTGAACAGCACTTGTTCTTGCAGGGTTATGAAAGTCGTCACACTCTCTCCCCTTCCCGTCAAGTCTGTTTTAAATGGCTCTCTAGGTTGAATGTCCTCTGTTCAAGGAAATTTTACAACAGGAATTTGGTAATAGTGGAGGGCACTTTTGTCTAGAGAGTACGAGCACCAGCACAAGCTCAGACCTTGAATTTCTACCATCAAAAATAAAAAAGGTGAGTTGTTGGATTTTCCTGTGCAGACTTCTTTCAGTGTTGTTGACAAAGTCGATATCAGATGTCCTGCCCTTTCTTGATTTTAATTAGCCAGTGAGGCCGTGGCATTGACAAGTGTTGTTTTCTTATAAAATGGACATTTTCTTTGCTAAGAACTCCAAAGTTTGCTTCTTCACTGATCATCCTGAGTCAAAAATGTGTTTCTACCATGTATGAATAATTTGCATGTGCAAAGAAAAGACATCAAGAATTAATTAGGGAGACTGTTTCTTTTTAGAAAGTGAATTCTAAGTTCTACCACAGCAACAAATTGTAGTTGAAGTTTGATTTAACTGGCCTCTAGCCATGATGTACCTATTCACCTCAACTCATTCTCAATAGACCTTTACTGTGAACTCAACTGGTGAACTATTTCATTAAGTATTCATTGAATACCAAAACCTCCTCTAAGGAGTCTTGAAAGAATATTTTCAATTCTTTTTAGATGCTTTGTTATGTGGCTCTTGTAGCCTCCATAAAGCTTCGTGACTATGTGATACCTTTTTTCCTAAATGTTGCAACAATCGTGATGTTCAGACTATCATTACAGCAGACAAACAAGATCAGGGTCAAGTGCTGTTTCACCTGCAGGCTGCCTGAAAAATGAATAAGCTGCAAACAATACAAAAAACCCCAACTGGTCCCAAGTCTAGGCACAAACAGCAGGAGAAAAGCTGGTGTGTGTGGTGTTCAGTTCTGATCATGAAGACTGTACTCCATTCTTCATTATGCACTATTGAAGAGTCATTACAAAGATCATTAACTGAAATGATTAGCCTATAACATTGCTATTGTAAAGCCGCACTCCTGAGGTGTAGCTGAGCACAATGGCAGCAAACAGCATGAGGATGACCACATTCACAGAGCTGAGTGCAACCAAAACACTCTGCAGTCATAACCCGCAACTAATTGACTGTAAGAACAATTTGGCCTGGAGGAAAAACAGCTGACTACTTCTCTGTGGTGAGACAGATTGAATGTGACTATTGAAGAGCAAGAAAACCAAAAGAATTAGATGGTGGAGAAAAGTGAGAAAACAGTGGTACACTGATAACAATTTTCTAATAGATTAACTCAGAAGAAAAAAAGGAACTTTTTGCATGATTAATTCATGTTGATGAAGCAAAATTGTTTCTTTTCTAAACCACTTTTTTGTTTTATCAATCAACAATAAAATCCAAGTAAAGTATATTTAATTTTGTCAAGTGGATAAAGCAAAATTAAACTTTGCAGAAATCACTCCATATTTTTCAATGTGGTCAATGAACTTTGCTGTCAAACCAACTTGATCAAACAAAACTAGTCTTCGTATGAATTACTTCATCTTTTGAAGTTTTAAGTAATATCAGCTCAATTATATCTTTAACGTGAAGCATGAGAGCATGAGGGGTTGTCGGTAAATACTGTTGGGTGTAGTCCATCTACGCCATGTAGCAAAGACAATGGGTCAATACATTAGTGTATAGGCAACCAGTCAACGCTGGCATGAACGGCCAGCATAGGCAGCTTGTGCCACCCATGTGATTCATCCATGTACAGCAGGCTCTCATGTCCACTGTGTGCCCTCCTCACTCATAGCAACAAGGTTTTGTAAGGAATTAAGTTCAGTTTCTGGCTCCAGAAATACCAAATGAAATAGTAACGATAACAAGAACATCTCTTGTTGTGTGGATGAACTCAAAAAAGATTACCTCACCTTAAACTTTTATTGTTGGGTTCAGGGATTCAGTTAATTTACCTCTCCCCAGATTTATTTTTTCAGTGTACTCTGTGAAAATGGTGAAGAATGAAACTAGTGATAATGACTGGTTTGATTTCATCTTACTGAGGAAAAGAGAGGAAAACTACCTTTAAAGCAAGAGAGCATCATATGTCATGAGCTGCCTCTCTCCATGGTCCTGAAATGATAAAGTCTGTCTGTTGGTGAAACTTCACACATGCTTGACCAACCACTTTACCTATCTGACATTGTTCTGGTAGCGCAAATGTCCATAATCTCCCTTTTATGGAAAACTAGACTCAGCCTACAGAATCCCTAAAGATTAGTTTTTTTCAGTGTGATCTCTGGATTCTGGACGTTCAAAGATATTTCGTAAAGCATTTTCCAGATACCTTTGCATTGTTATGTTCATGTTTATTCTCAGATTGTATTTCCTCATCAAGCTGCAGCAGTGCTAAAAGGAGGCGTCCACTTGGGATGTTGGTGTTCTTTGATGGCCTGCTGATGTGTGAAGCCCACACCTGTGCCATCTGGTCACAGTCATCATCGGCTTCTAGAAATAGCTCTGTGATGGTTATTCAGGGCTGGAGTGCAACTCCTTAACAATACATGTCACGATATTGTTGACAGGATGAGTAAATATTTACTGACAGTTATTACGGTTATACATGCACTTTAGTATGTTTTTTCTTTTTTTTCCTTTTTTTTCTTTTTTGAATTTTCCATCTCTTTATGTCATAAAGCTTGCTTTTGAAACCTCCTTTTTTCTTTATGAAGTGTTGAAGCAGTTGCAGCTCAATTTTGTTTATGTCTGACAAAATAACACAACCAAAGACAGGCTGCACTTTACTATACTGAATATATACCATCAATTTATGAATACTGGTTTATGTAAATGCTGAAAATAATCAACTTTCACATTATGTTTTCATGGTTCTGAGCTTACAAATGTCAGAGCACATTGACAATCCTTTCCTATCATCATTCGCCAATCAGAAGTGATTGAACACCTCAGTTCTTATTGTTGCATGTAATTTTTTTTTTACTTAACCAGGAATACTCTGGTTCATTTTTCAAATACATTAGGTTTTAGGGGTACAAAACAGAAAAGAAACTTTTTTTCTTTAGGTTTAATTATAATTAACAGGCTCAAAGCTTGTCAATATAACATTATGGTACCTATCAAATAAGCTGATAACCAAACCCTGTAACCATGAGTGGGGAGGGCAGGCAGTGGACATATCCACTGTCTGCCCTCCCCACTCATGGTCAACCCAAGGAATGGTTTTGCATATATGCGTTACGATAATATAATTTATTTAAATTCATTTGAGGACTGCAAACTCAAAAAAAAAATAAGTTAATCAAATCTACTGTATTTAAGTTCACACAAATTACTTTTTTAAGGCAACAACTTTGCATATTTTTCGTTAAGTAAAGTCAACTTATTATACTTTTACAGTGTACCTGATATTACACAGCATCCAGTCTTGTGACAGGGTTGGATGCTCAGCAGCCCTCAGGGAGTTTGAGTTTGAGAGTCCTCCTTTAGATCCAGATGGGAAGGCTCTGATTTCAGGTGAAGAGTCTCTAAACACTGATGAGAAGGAGCTGAATCCCACTTGTAAGTCTCTTTATCAGGATGGAAAGGCTCCAGATCCAGCTTGGAATCTTCAAATGTTTAACCTATCGTCATCATCCTCATTAAAACATCATATCTAAAATAGATGAATTCACACATGGAATTGATTAATTGGCTGAATTGTCATTGGTGCTCCGGTTTCTGTGGCTTCCAATGATCAATTATTTAAAATGCAGGGTGGGTCATAAGTGTCCATACTTAGAAAAATGTATAATATACATTTTTTTAATGTTTCAGAAACCCTTGATGCGTTTGATTATCTTTGGGGGCACAGTGTATCAGGTGAAGATAAGAAACCTATCAACAACACCAAGCAGAACTTCAACTGTGCGAATGCAAGTTCATCAACAGTGAAAAAGACATACTGTGTTTCCGAAACAATAAAGAGCACAATATATAAATAAAAACTGTTGTTTGACATAATATGTTTATTTGTCCTTGGTATTTAAACTTAGGGCCCACCCTAAAAACTGAATCAAAATGTTTTTATTTCTTCTCTGAGAAGTACTAGGGCATAGTTCATCATATTTTAAATATTTATTCATCTGTTTCCTCCTTTCCCTTTTTACATTTAATGCACTATTTCATGTGTAACACTCGTGATTGAAGACAGACTCATTACATTTAATGGGTGATTTTGCTTCTCTGTACTGTATTATTCTCATTATGTTATGAGCCTGATTTTTACAGTGATATATATGAGTGCAGAAATAAGGCAGGTATTAAAGAGCCTCAACGAGTGAAAAATCAAAAATGTTCAGAGAGTCTTTAAAGACCATAAAAGCAACCCACTTCAGGCTAAAGCAAATGAGTTATCTAATTAATGGTATATATTTGTTCTCCTTTTGTCTTAAGTTTCTTTCTCCTTTGCATTTGTGAATTAACATCACAATGGAGCTGCACCATATATCCTCCTAAACAAGCAAGCTGCCTCCCAAGAATTACTGCAGCGTCTCGCCCAAAGCCTCGCCTGCCTCCCTGTCTCATCGGTGCCTACTCCCACCCCCGCCTCTTCTATCTCTGCCTGAGACTCAAAGACACAGCAGTTATTTATTTCGTGTTGGAGATTCATTACTTGTTGCCGGTGTACTTTGAATGGTTGGTGTGGGCTTAATAAATTCAGGCTCTCTCCTCCCGCCCACTTCCCCACAGCTCCCCACCTCATCCCAGACAGTGTGTGCGAGTTGGTGTGTGTGAGTGTGGGTGTGTGTGTTGGTGGGGTGCTGCTCATGTGGTCTCCTGCTTGAGAAGTAAGCTTTGTGAAGACTAAAACCCCAGAGGTCTTCCTTTGAGGACTAAGACAGCCCGTACTGAGATCATTTAATCAGGCAGCTGGACAGCTTGAGCTCACACACACACACACACACACACACACACACACGCACACACACTTACAAAGTAATACACACACTTATATACATAAAACACAGCAGACATCCTATTACTGGCAGACTCCAGCTTTTAAAGCTTTTTTTTTCTCAAACTGTGGTATTATTTGCAGATGCTCCCATTACCTTACTAACAAGCATGCACCGAGCTCTCAGGTTATTTTGCACACACTCCTGCACCCTCTCGTCCTCTTCTCCTTCCCCTTCGTTTCTCCCTTCTCCCTCCTCTACACATCGTCATCATCAAATGAGGAATACAGACAAGATCTGGGTATCAGCTTGAAAATAACTCCTGGCTGGAAAAAAAATGTGCCTGCAAGATATATATTTGTTTCTTCTTTTTTTTATTTCTTTATTTTTTTTTACGCCTGGACTAAAATGCCAGGAAAGAATATTCACCTTGACAGTCATGTGATAAATACAGCAAGACAAGGCATTCACCTTGGATATCGGGAGGTAAATATGGCTAAAATAAAGCTGACATCAGACACTAAGAACTCAAATGTTTGGCTTTCTACACAATCTGCCGGGTTCGAGCCCTGACTCTTTTCAGAGGAAGCAGAACACTGAAATGATTGGCTGTCACTCTGCTGGTTTTGCTGTTACTCCAGGTTGGTGTCTGGCACAACACGCTGCACAACCCTAGCATTAATATCATGTGCGGAAGACAGTATTAAAATGATTTCTTGTACATTCACCCTTTAAATGCTAAAGACACAAAATTACGATAGGCAACATTGCCAAAACTAACAAGCCATAGCTGCAAATGTGGTGCCTCATAGTTAATACTTTACACCAGGAGATGGCGGACATCTGTACACTGTAAACTATAATGAGTTGACTTTACTTTAAAAAAAATATGCAAACTCGCTGCCTTTAAAAAAGTAATTTATGTTAACTGATATAAAGTAGATTTGATTAACTTATTTTTTGTGAGTTTGCAGTACTCAAATGAACTTCAATAAATTCTATCAGAGTAACTTATGAAAAATCATTCCTCAGGTTGACCATGAGTGAGGAGGGCAGGGAGTGAATATAAGACCCTGCTGTACATGGGTATATCACATAGGTTACACAGGCTGTCTTTGCCCTGGTATAGACTGACTGTCTACGCTCCATGGCTTAGTGCAGCTGTCTACAGCATAGACTGGATGACAAGGACATCAATAAATTTCATTTTCTTCTGTAGAATTATGGGTGAAAACTCCTGTGAATGCTGGGCATTAGCCTCTGATTCAAACAGGCATTTTCATTTGCCCACTCAAGCTGCCAATCATGTACTCGGCCAGTCAATGCCACAGAGCATCTACAGTCGGTCGGTCGGTGCCTTGGTGCACAGACAGTCTGTCAACACCACTGAGCACAGGCAGCTCGTGTGTGAATCACCCATGTACAGCAGGGTCTCATGTCAGCTGTGTACCCTCCTCACTCACGGTTACAGGGTTTGGTTATCAACTTTTGATAGGTTACTGCTGTGACATGAGTTTTCAGAACTTAGTTCTTTTTTTTCAGCTTTAACAATTTCAAGTTTGTGGTCAACTTTACTTGGAAATTTTGAGGCAATCGGTTTCCTAAATTTTTCAAGTCAACACAAGAAACTTGTCTTTACTAAGTTTAAGTAAGTAGACTCAACAGAGTGAGCTAAAATAAGATAAGGTAACTTTTTTTGTTTTAAGTAAGATTTACTATCAAATCTTACAGTGTAGCTTCAATCTGAGCTATATTTGTTCAAAGTTTTAGACTTTATAGAGTGTGAGGCAAAGAGATTGGGAGTATAACAGAGAGAAATAAAGCTAATGTCAGTGACAGAAACTTACCTGGCTGAGAGGTCTGTGCACTGTAAGTACATCATCGAGTAATATCTGACTCAGATTCTGAAGAGGAATATTCACCATCTGCTGACAATGTTCAGTTGACCTGTGAGACAGAAAGTGAAGCGGGCGCAGAAAAAAAAATTCATATCGTGCGACTGGAAAGGCCCTTTCAAATTAAGAGTGCATATCAGACAGTGATTTTATTCAGAAATGGTCACTGACTTTCACCTGTAGTTCCCCTCGCTCAACATCTTAGGAACCTTCTCTAAAATGATTTTGATATGTCAAAACAACGGCTTATCTCTGCAGACACCACACCACTGCCTTTCACACCACAGTAGGGTTCACTGTTAAAACTTACCAGGATGTTACAGTTTTTAACAGTGCAGTTTTTATTTTGCAGTTAAATGTTGTAATCAAAAGCACCTGTGATATCACAAATAATACCTGTTAAAACTACTGTGACATTAGACTTCATAGCATTTAACCGCTGTTTCACAATAAGATACTGAAATCAAAATCCTCTGTAAGATCACCACGTGTGACTGTAAATTTTGGAACTGTTGAATGGACTTCTGGGAACCTTTGTTACGTGCCCAGGTGTTTGTGTGAGTGTGTGTGTGTGTGAAAGAGAGAGAGAGTGAGAGAGAGTAAGCGTATCCCTAGCAACTTCAACTGGAATTTTTTATGCCCCTTTATACAAACTTATATGACACTGAGTGGTGAAACAAGTACTTTTTATAAGTCAACACAAACTCCACAACAGATGAACCATAATACAAACACCAACATACATGAGATTGGCGTCTCTTACTGGAGACACCGAACTGACCTCATACATGCTCTTATTTTGAAAAGGTCAGGTTCTGGTCACACATTTTATTGTTCTTTTATTATAAACAGAAAATAAAACTCCTTTCATTTAAAGGTTTTACAGGTTTTGTGTCCTAATTTAAGAAAAATGCCTTGAATTTTTATTCTAAGTTTTAAATTTTGAGTTGAAAATCAAATTACCACTAATTTTTTGTTTCTCAATACCATTTCTAATCATACAATATGCAAATTGGATGAGTGAATTCACGCCCATCACAAACTTTGGGTCATATTGATGATTTTTCTCATTTACAGTATGCCTTTATCTCTGACCATATTCAAGCGACAACCTTGTGAAACATTGATATCAAAACTGAATGTTGTATTGAAAAAAGCTGTGGGCCTAAAGGTTAAAATAGTTCTGAACTCACACTTTCAAACTTTGTGTTATCCTAAATTTTGAAGAAGTTCCTGTTGCCATCTTCTCAATTCATTGACATACTATTGCTGAGAGCGAGCTGACCACTTTTCGGAGCTGCTGCTGCTGGAGAATTACACAGACGAAACATTATCATTAGTTCCTGCACTGACTCAGCTGATGGTAAACATTCAGAAAACATCAACCCACTGTTCAGAGCTGGTCATTCATTACAGCAGAGTAAACATGGGGCATCAGAGGCCTCCAGATAACTCAGACACACTTGTACATGTACATAGAAAACATCTTTTTTTTTTAAAAAAAAGGCATACAAACTTTATTGTTATCTCACACACTAATAAATTCTTGGACAGTTGGATGAATTCTCCACCAACCTGGCATTGGTCCAGGGGACTCAGGAGACCAAACAACTCCTCAGCAAAGCAGCCAATGTTCTTCACTTTCATTGCTTGGGTTCACTCAGAGGTCACAATAACTGAATATTTTGCACCTTTGGTTGAATTTTATTTTTTTGTAAATTTTAGGCCAATCTATCAAGATATTTAACAACTCTGAGACAGCAGTACCCTCAAGTTTGGCACATGTATTGCAAGAGAATCATACTGATGCTGCAAACAACCAAAATATCTTGTTGAAGAAAGTTAAATGTTGTGTTCATCAGCTGATTAAAAGTTTAAGAGCACAGCCTTTAAAAGACAAAGTCTGCTCAAAAACATGGATTCAGCGTCATTTTCTGTCAGGTATTCACATTGTCATGACCTGATGGTAAAGGTTAACAATCTCTCTCTTTGAATGTGGTTGAATTGTTAAGCTGCATAAGCAAAAACTATCTGTTTGTCTTGCTCCCATTTCTTCGGTTGCATTTTGATACTCTACTTCAAACCTTTTTTGAGATATATCAGTGCAAAATGTAAATGTGTGCAATTTGTCAACTGGTCTTAAGATTTTGATCAAGTCTCTACGAAACATGGATATAAAGTAACAATGCTGGATGTTTGGATTTGGCGTGTGCAGATTTTCACATGTTGTAGAAATCCCTGAATCTGTCTGTAAATTGGCACTGTTCGAAAAATAACTCCAGATCTTAATTTCTTGCTGAAATGATGACATCATCATATCAGGATCTCCAAACTGCTTCATGACAGGTTCAGGGGTGGACCTCAGACACCAAGGTCTGCCTAGATCTCCATCCTTGGCCTCCAGAGAGCTGGCCAATTAGAGGGAAGGGGGTTTAGTGGAGCGGCGAGCCTCAAACAAACAACAGCTAAAATAAAGTGTCTCAGACAGAGGCTGAAATTTGAGTTTTCTAAAACACCTGAAAGAGACAAATAGAGTTTTATTGAGCTCTAAACCTCTTACATCCAACCCAATTCTGGCCTATTTACCATGCTATGTTTCAGAGCTTCTAACTGTAGAACCATAAGGTCAGAATTCATCAGTGACACCTCATTTGAAGGATTTAAGTCTCTGGTTTCAGAAAATATCATGTTTTTATATGTGGCTCAAGTCAACATCAGGATAAATGCAGCTGAAACAGTACTTTTTCCTCCTCATTTTTTTTAATAACCAATTTTTGAACATCATTTACTTCAAGATGCTGCATGTCAGAAATAAAACATCCACCACATCACTTCTACACCTTGTCATCTACACCTGGGTGAAATTTGAGCTTCCTAAGTAAAATCTCAGGAGTTAGAAAGTATTTAGTTTCAGGCAACCAAACACCAGCAGATGCGCTCTCACTCACCACAGTCTATTCCAGTGATTCCCAACCCATGTAGGCCACGAAGGAATTACAAGTGGGCCCCCAAATCATTTCCAAAATAGTGTATAGATTTTTTTCCTTTTCGAGCCAGGGGGAAATTGTAAATACAAAAATAAATAAAAATATAAAGAATATTCAAAACTTTAATTCAAAACGTTGTATATTGGATGTGTTGTAATATTCTTGTAATCATTTTGTACGGTTTTTCCTTCAAGCACAAGATGTGACAAACCTTAAAAACTGTACCAAAAAAAGAAAAATACAAGAACGCCTTACATGGCTACCATATTTATCAGGTCAGATGGCTCATGGAAAATCTTTGAGCCTCAAAAGTGAGCCCTGAGTTGGAAAAGGTTGAGACACACTGGTCTAGTCTGATAAATTCATGCTTACAAAACCAGCTGTATCAGTGCTCAGTGTCTTCTTTGTAGTCAACTTTGTGCTCTCTGTGAAATTGTTTTGCTAAAAATCATGAAATTATAGCTTCTGGTCATGGATTGTACCTCTCCTGTTTTACACATGAAAATGAAGGATTACACATGGCAAAAAAAATGTGTCTGTTTGTCAGATTAACTTGCTATAGCAGGCTTGGTGTGAATGGAAAGGCTATTGGTTACTGTACATGTGATTTTCAGGGCCTGACTCCTGAAGGTGAATAGGCTTTCTTGTCCATTGTTTTTCATGTTGCTATCAAGCTGGTAGATAATGCATTTTGCAGAGTTGTTGCCGTTCATTTTTTTTGTTTCCATTCCCAGTGCAGTCATATATGAACCTTTAACCCTGATTGGCTGTGTGCAACTGTCTTTCCATCTCTTAAAAGCTGCATGTGAACCAGCATTTAAAGCACCAGCGCAACCTTCCTTTCAAGTGTTTCGGTGGCTTAATTACAGGTTTTTTACATTTAATTTTGTACCAAACATTTGTGCTATTTATATCCAAGAACATTTTATATTATACAAGAATGTTGTATCTTAGTGTTTTACCACACAGCCCTATATGCTAATGCAACTCCACAGCATATGGGAAACATTACAGTGGATTTTTATCATATTTTAAACAAAATGGTCCAACCAAAAAGCTCTCACCTTTTGAAATGATGTCTAAATACTAACACCAAAACAGCAGGAAAAAAAAAAAACAGAGGCAATAACAGCTCTCTCATCAGTATTAGTTCATGACTGTGCATTAAGCTGTATTTCTGAAAGCCTGCTCCGCATGTTGGACAGGTCAATTTTCTTCTTTCTACAGGGGAAAACAAGAATGGAATACAACACAATACAACACATTACAAAAAAAAAAATTAACTCTTCCCCCACGCCTACTTGAAATTCCTCATTTTATGTCATGATGTGTTATGTTGTGTATTTACAGAGGAATATGATGGTGGAAGAGCTGTAGGTGAATTCACCACAAGCCATGCGTACAGCCAACTGACATTTTGGCTGTGTTCCACCAGAGTCCGTGTGCACTTGTGTGTATGTAATATTCATATTGTCAGGGGTCAGAGGTCAAAAGAGAGAGCTATCCCTGAGCCCCAGGCGGAGTGTCGAGCTTGTCCTGATAAGCCCACAGCCCGCCGCGGTCTATTTGTGTAAGATGGGTTTCTTCAGTTCTTGGCAGATAGAGCAACATTTCCACCAGAGATTTAAAGATTAACTCATGTCCTGCTTGTTTGGGTCGACTCGGGGGGGGATGGACTCGGTGCTCATGTGTGTGAGTGTCTGTTTGGTCACAGTCAGGGGTTTGTGATGTTCAGGTCAGACAGCATGTATTCTGCAAAAGGTCTCTCTCCACCTCCTGCAGCCATGAAAATTCACAGTAAATGCACACACATACACTCTGTCGCTCACACGCACACACATAAAAAGACATTTGAATACCTCGTTCATGCTTTCAAGTTATAGACTCGGCTTTAATCTACAAGTAAGCTCTGTAGAGAATTAAAAAAAAAGAAAAAACTATCCCAGGTTTAGGAGCAGTTGGTCTTACCCCCTAACAATAGTGTTTCATTAACAGAACAGACAAAGGATTCTACGAAAGCCTTCATCTCTTTATTATTGTTTTTTTTTTTACCTGGGTTACATTTAATATCTGCTTTTAGTGTCGCGTTGCATGTGTGCCATTTCTAAAGTCACCAACAGCATCCTTGAAGGCAGTGTTTCTCAACCTGGGGGTCATGACCCCACATGGGGTCGCCTGGAATCCAAGTGGGATCCCCTGAAATGTCTTCATAAAATTCATAAAAGAAAAATGCTGATACAAATTGGGTTTTTTTTTTCAGTCATACTTGTTATTTTTAAAATTAAAAAACAACACACTGAAAAGCTGTTTTTTTAGTATTAAGTTAGCATTTGATTTTATATTTTAGTATTGTTATTATTTAATTATTACATTTTTCAGTATTTGTAATATTTTATAATTAGTATTTCAGTGTTTTTAGTCTTAAATATTAGGTATTTTAATATTTTAAGTAAGGACTCTATTCTCAAGTATTTTAGTACTTTCAGTATTTCATTATTAGGTACTTTCCTAATTTTAGTGTTTTGGTATCCAAGTGATTTGTTTTCCACTTTATTTTCCTGGATTCATGTTTTAGCACTTTAAGCAGTAGACTTTAGACTTTATTTACTGTGTAATACTGAACTCTGTGCTGTTTGTTTCTTAACTTTTTCTACAGTTGTTTACACTGTTTACTGCTCTATGTGCTTTTAATTGTCCCTTGGAGATTAAAAAAAAAGAAAAGTTTTTGAATTTGAAAATTCAGTTAGAATAAAGAGTAGATCCTGATGAGGGAAAATAAAATTGTCACTTTTCTCACTAATCCTGGCTGCTCTATATTTGAAACATACTATAAATAACATACACAAAAACTAATTTTTGGAAAAAAAATTGTCTCTGGGGTCCCCAGAAATTTTTGATGTCAAAATAGGGTCACACCCCAAAAGGGTTAGGGACCACTGCTATAAGGCAGAGAAGACTGAAACATGCTGGGGTGGTAACAGCTGTAACCAATAAGAAAGACTTGAGAAAGATCAGGTGTTGTCTCGCTACTTTTATCCCTTTTGCACTTTTCAGATTGATTGTTTTCAGGTCTCATACCTCAATCATTGTTCTCACTTCTTCAGTGCTAACACTTTGAAACAGCAAACAGAGGAAGCAGTTGAAAGTCCTTGTTCACCCATCAGCTGAATTTGTGAGTCTTGTCATTTTTCTTTTTTTTTTTAAAGATAGGAGCAGCAACTGTTCTTTTTCTGCAAGTGAGTTTGAATTGCCACACCAGCCATCAGCAGTTCTTCTGTTTAGAGATGTTTGCAGTCAGCATCCCATAGAAAGTCACAGATGTGTCCTTCAGCAAAATCAGCCACGTAAAACAATATGGATTTAAATTTTAAGGCCCCATTTACATAACAATGTACAACAATTTGCCCAAAAATGCAGCAAAAATATCAGCTTTTATATCAATTCCTAATAGAGCTGTCTTTTCAACACCTGGAAATTATGGCTTTTTACCTTTCACCTTTGAATCAAGTCTAGACGTTGTTTAGACATATAGTAGTTACTTGAAAATATTTTTTTTAAACTTCTATTCAATTAATCTTTGATGGGTGGGAAATGTCAGTAACAGTAGTAATAGTCCTTAGGTGCATGAAAGTCATTAACACAATCTCGTCTTTGCAGTGTTTATGACATGATGCTCTCATGTTTTGCTACTGAAAAGACACTTTTATAAACCTGTTTACAGATTTGGTTGTAAGTAAAGTTCTTATTGACGTGCTTCTATTCACACGACAGCCTGAATAGAATGACATCCTGTGTTTTTAGCTTTAACTTTTAATATGAATTTTCAAAAAGAGTCTCTCACCTCTGGATGCCAAATTGTTTAATCTTGAGATTTTTCTCTCTCATATTTGTGCGGCTGAGCACACATCCACGCTTTTATGAGCTTCTGTCCTCCATGAACAGCATCCTGTATTGTCTCCACTTGTAAACGCAGAGTCGAAGCCCAAGGTCTCTCAAATATCTCTGCTTTTCAAACCTTTTGCAAAGACCATCTCAACATTCTTCGTGATGTTGTGAAAAGCATGAAGGTAATAACATTTTTGAATATTAAATCTGTTTTGGGGGTCGGTTGCACTTGTATTCTTTTCACTGTTTAACTCTGCTGAGAACCTTGGCTGCAGCTTTTATTCTGCTCGGGGTGAGTTTGTGGTATGAAAATAAACAGATAAACACGCAGATCAAATTCCATGACAAGGAAAAAGACAGGAGAGAGCTCCTGCTGTTTAGCTGCTTTGGTCACATCGAGACATAACTTTGACTTAGAGCTTCTTTGTTCTTCAGACTTGGTCTTCAATATTACAGTTTGAGTTGTTTGTAGAACACGTTTGTGATCTTTGACCATTGTGGGACTCACTGCCCTCATCCCACCACTGGTAATTATGCTAACTTTACTCTGCTTTCAGCCTCATACATCTACATGGAACCAGTTGAAAAATAGATTTAATCAAAGTCACTGTTTCATTTTGTTTTTTGAATGCGCACAGGTTGTTGGGTGTATTCACATGAGGTTTCAGGTCAGTTATTGTCCCAGGCTGAGTGTCCAATAATGTGGAGTCCAGAAATGATTCACCTGTTTAGCAAAGTTACTCAGAATATTCTGTTTGAGGACTTTCTGGAAAAGCTGGCTAGCGCTAGCAATTAAGACTCTGCTTCCCATAAGCCTTTGCTCCCCACTGTTGTGATGAACCAAGGTGTGTTTTTTTTAGAAAAATGAATGGAGAGCAGATTTGCTTTTTATCTACATTTTCTTTTAGTTTGAGACAAATTTTAACTGGATACAACACAATGAGGTGATGTAGCGTAGCGTTAAGCAGCCCACGTTATTCAGTGTTTGTCACAGCCTGGTGCTCTGAGACATGTCTGCCACATGTTTTGTTAGTGAATCCTGGTTCTGTCCTACCAGTGCTCATCTACCAGCTCCAACCTCACCAGGCAGAGCAAACGTAACCTGGCAATTTTTGTTTGATGGACTCAGGTTTAATCAAACCAAAGCAGAATAACTGCTGCATGTGGGTTGGAATGAACATTATCATTAACAGTTTGACCCCTGCCTTAGCCATTAGCTTGTGTTTTAGCTTTTAGCCCGTGCTCAATCACTCTCCTGTTTAGCTTTCTTCAGCTCCTCTGTCCCTTTTCTGTCAGTCAGTTCAACTCCTGTTTCCAGCAAACTGCAAAATAAATCACAGAAGTCATTTTCAGCAGAGAAAAACACAGATCTCTCTGTTCTCACTGCTGAACTTCATCAGCCATCATGGTGTTGTCATAGAAACCTTGTTGTGTCGTCATTCAGGAAGCTAAGAAATAGTATTTGATAATAACCTATTTTAGCGCTGAAAATCAATTCTGAGTGGTGAATTATGATCAAGTATAAATTTAGATATCAGACTTTTTGATGTCTCTTAGAAAGTCCTCACAGTCCCTTTAAGATTGCTTCAGTTTTGATATTTGATATTTGGGTTTTATTGCGGTTGCTGCGTCTGACAATCCATATAAATTATGTTGAAGCTTAACTCTTGTTTTGAGAACACAGACTCTCTATAGCATAAACCAAATGATTAACCTGCAGCAGCAGTCAGGCAGCTTGACACCTTCACCTCAGGAAATACCAGAGAAAAGTCCCCCCTGGATACACACACACACACACACACACACACACACACACACACACGCACACACACACAGACTGGCCATCAGCTAGTCCCTCTCTGCTCTGTTGCCCTGCATGTGGAGATGATGGATTTTGATGCTGATTCTCACAGACTGGGAGCTGAGCTGAACCTTGTCCTTATACGCTGCACTGTAACGTGTGTGTGTGTATGTGTGTGTGTGGAGTGTGTGTGTGCCCATGTGTTTATGAGCAATTGCATTTATTCACATCAGGCCTTCACATCCTGCTACTTGAGGGCCTGGAGGTCTGCTTGGTCACAGGGACCAGTCTAATCTTTTTACAAATTGGGTTTTTGACTCCCCCTTTCTGTCCTGACAGGAGCATCTATAAAATATGGTCCACTGGATGACTTATGTCTTCACACACCATTACATCCCCCATAAAAACACACACACACAAGCACAGACAGTGTGAATCCAGGGGAATAAATGTACAACTGAGGAGATCTGAATATTCACGTGGTTTCCTTCCTTTGAGTCTGTAATCAGAAAGTGACTCTGAGAGGAAGCTGTTGGAAGGGCAGGGGGAGAAAAATAGAAAGGGCACCTGTTGTACATATGCCATTTAAGACTTTTAAGTATTTGATTTATCAAAAAAAACCCACATAACCAACAACCAAGTATCAGGTGAATACACCAACAGGGCACTTGATCTCGTTTTATCCAGAAGAAGGGCATCAGAAGGGCTTTGTTTACATTCTCTCCACCAGAAAAGTAGCCAAAGAACAATTTCTTTGTGCGTAGCAGCTGGAAAAGAATCCAGAGTGCCCTTTCTTTACATTTTAAGCACAAGAAAAGTTGCCAGAGGGCAGTTGGTTTACATTCCAATCATTAGAAGTTTAGCCAAAGCATTTTTTTGTTTACATTTTACCACCAGAAAAACATTTATAGAGTACATTGTCTTTGTTTAAGCCATAGGAAGAGAAGTCCAAAGGGTGATTTGTTTGTAATTATCAACAGGAAGAGCATCCAGAGCACTTTTGTTTATATTCTAACCAGCAGAAAAGTATCCAGAGATCATTTTGTTTCATTCACCAGGAGCGCAGCCAAAGGAACTTTGGTTATTAATGATTCACCTGAACTGAATCTAACTGGCACTTTGTTTACATTTTGTCCACTCAAAGAGCATCCAAAGGGCTGTTTGTTGACATTTAAGGCATTCAGAAAGTGCTTACAGGCACTTTGTTTATATTCAAGCCACCAGAAAGATACCTTAAGGAGATTTTATTCAAGTTTTATCCACTGGAAGATCATCCTTTGTTTCTGTTCTGTCCTCTAGAAAGCTAACAGGAGGGTAATTTGAGGGCGACACACTGACCAATGTAGGGGCTGCCAGAATGCACTTTGTTTACATGGTATAAAGGGCTGCAGAGGGTGTTTGATACAGTTCCTTGACTGCTGAGCTACATTTAAGTGGTCACGTTTTCTCATTTTGTCCTTATTGCGCATTTGATGCTGCTGTATCTACCTCAAAGGTATCCAAAAATGCAAGGGACATTTTATGCCTATGTATTTGGTTTTTATAGTATAGATTATTATTATTTCAAGGTTTTTTTTACCGTAAAAGTCAAAGTTTTCTCCAGTCTCACAATTTGGCGTTATTCAATGTAACTTACACAGTAAAAGACCATGTTAAATTTTAAGTCCTCGACTGTTGCTTTTTGACAGTGTTTTGTTGTATTTTTACAGACTTTTGTTTCCATGTAGCTTGTAACGATTTATTTTCATTTTACTTCATTTCAAACACATACCCAACTGTGTGAATACTTTTTGGCTGAACACTTGGGAGACGTGTAGCCACTGCTTCAGCTCTTCACTGTAAAAAAATGACCAGAATTTCACAGTTTCACAAATGGACAGTCTAGGCAAAGACAATTTGTGTCACTTGTGTGATTCACCCATGTACAGCAGGCTCTCATGTCCACTGCCTGCCCTCCTCACTCATGGTAACATGACAGCTGTAAAACTACAGCATAAAAGTGTAAGCAAACAAGAAATTACCATAATATCCCTTATCTTGTAGTTATAAAACTACAGTATAAAGTTATTCCATATAGAATTCCTGTAACATTACGGCTGTGAAGTTGCAAGAAGTTCAAGGATTCAAGGAGTTTTATTGTCATTCAACCCATGTAAAACGTGGTTGGGACGAAATTAGGTTACACTGTTAAAAAAAAAGTCTTAAAAAAACGGTAATTTTCCGGCAGCTGGGGCGCCAAAAAAATACTGTGAAATAACGGAATATTACTTTCTCATAAAAATACAGTTTTTTTCCATAATTAAAATACAGTTAGTAGCTGTAATTTTAACAAGATTTTGCCTTTTTTCAGGTTTTTTTTATGTTTAATCACAAACATTTTCACATTTAAAGACAATTAAATTACCTAGAAATATGCTACATAGATGTTGTCTCACAAAGAGAAAGCTACACTGTTAAAAAAAAAGTCAAAAAAACGGTAATTTTCCGGCAGCTGGGGCGCCAAAAAAATACTGTGAAATAACGGAATATTACTTTCTCATAAAAATACAGTTTTTTTCCATAATTAAAATACAGTTAGTAGCTGTAATTTTAACAAGATTTTGCCTTTTTTCAGGTTTTTTTATGTTTAATCACAAACATTTTCACATTTAAAGACAATTAAATTACCTAGAAATATGCTACATAGATGTTGTCTCACAAAGAGAAAGCTATATTGAGTTGAATCTAATTGAGTTTTTGGTATACATTATCGAATTTTTACATTGGTTGTACTTGATATACTTTTTGAGCACAACTAAAAATTAAGTAAAGTGACCATAATTTTTCTATATATCCTAAAGATAAATCAAGTAGTTTCTACTTAATTAATTTATCCATATTCCGTGAAATGGTGTTATCTAAACATTCAATTTTAAGTTGTAGTAAATGCATACATTAGCATTTTCTACACAAAAATGTCTATGCAAAAAGTAAACATATTAACTATACACTGTAAAACCTGATGAGTAAGTTCAACTCAAATGATTTGAGGAAACCGGTTGCCTTGAATAATTTAAGTTTAATATCTTACACTGTATAACTTCAGAAAACTAATTCATTTGAGCTCAAGTTACTTAAATGTGCCATGAAAAAAGGGAAAAGTTGGACCAACTTAACTTAATTGTTTCAGTCGGTCACACTTAAATGAATAAAGTTCTTTTAAATAAAGTTAGTAAGTTAAATTAACACACTTGATTAAGTCAAATATACTCAATAATTTAACTGTTTTCAAATCAATGTTTTGCATTAATCGAACTTAAAGTTTTCAGTTGTTTCAACTTGATAACACAAAAGTTTCTGGTTTGCCAAATCAAGGTTTATGGTTTTGTCACCGTGAGTGAGGAGGGAGAATAGTAGATATTAGAGCTCATGACACAGTCCACCCCTGAACGTGCAGGTGTCTGTGTTTGATGTGGCAGGGGCTCTGGTTCCTGAAAATATAACAGGAGTTATCTAAAGTTTGTCATCAAACTTTTATTCAAAAGTATAAATGTTATAGGGTAGAGTGTTGGGTTAAAAAAGAGCAATATTTTATTTTTGGATTATGCACATTATCAAGTTGAAACAACTGAAAGCTCCAAGTTAGATTAAAACGTTGATTTGAAGTTGAATCATTAAGTTCATTTGACTTAATCAAGTGTGTTAATTTAACTTACTCACATGATTTAAAAGAACTTAATTCATTTGAGTGTTACCTATTGAAACAATCCGATTAAGTTGGTCCAACTGTTTCCTTTATAATGGCCCATTTAAGTAACTTGAGCTCAAATGAATTAGTTTTCTGAACTTATACAGTGTAAGTTAATGAACTTAAATGATTCAAGGCAACCGGTTTCCTCAAATCATTTGAGTTGTACTTACTCATCAGGTTTACAGTGTAGGAAGTAACATTAACTGTACTTATTTTCAATGAAAACATTAGTCAATTAACAAAGAAATTATAGTAAAATTACGAATTTTTACTATTTATTTCTGAGTAATTTTAAATGATATTTTCCTTTTTTTAGAGTTTTAAAGTTGGACTTTACAGTTAATTCCCCTAAATAACAGACAAATATTTGTAAAATCACAACACATTTGTTAATGTATTTTAACGATAAATTTATGTATTCCCAATGGGCTTTTTTGTAAAACAACAGAAATATTGTGTGTTTTTACAGTTACACTAATTTCATGTAATTTTACATTTGACATGTAAAATCAAAGTCTACTTTTGTAAATTGAATGGTATTTTAAAAATACAGAAAAAATCTGTAAAATAAACGGTAAAATTCTGTGATATAACAGTTTTTTTTAACAGTGTACCCTGATCCCGGAGCAAGCCCAATCATAGAAATGAGAATAATAAATATAAATATATACAAATATACAATGAAAAAGAGAATAAAAGCAGAACACAATCAACTAGCTTTTTTAACAAATAGACAGACTAAAATAATTAACTGTGCAAAAATTGCAGTGTTCATTTGTTGGGGGGGCACTAAAGGGGACCACCAGAGTTCAACAGTCTCACAGCTTCAGGAAAGAAGCTGTTCCTCAGTCTGGTAGTCCTGCTCTTGATGCTCCACAGCCTCCTGCCTGAGGGGAGAGGGACAAACAGAGCATGTGCGGGATGGGTGGGGTCTTTCATGATGCAGGAGGCCCGTTTCCTGCATCTGGAGGAGTATATGTGGTAGTTGAAAGACTGCATCCCACAGTCCTCTGTGCCGCTTTCACTACCCTCTGCAGAGCCTTCTTCTCTGCCACAGAGCAGCTGCCGTGCCACACAGTGATGCAGGAACACAAGATGCTCTCCACCACACACCTGTAGAACGCCGTCAGGACTGAGCTCCCCAGTCCGGCGCGCCTCAGCCTCCTGAGGAAGTAGAGGCGCTGGTGTGCCTTCCTGACCAGAGAGGAAGTGTTGGTGCTCCAGGTGAGGTCGTCCCAGATGTGCACGCCCAGATACTTGTAGCTGGAGACCACTTCCACCGCTGTTCCTCTGATGTGCAGGGGAGGGAGGAGATGTCTGCTCCTTCTGAAGTCCACGATCATCTCCTTCGTCTTCTTCACATTGATGCAGAGGTTGTTACTGTGTTGTTACTGTGTTGTTAAAGATACTGTGTGACTATTTAGCAGTAAATAATTAAAGATTACTGCGAAAGTCATGCACAATTTAGCCAGCAATTTACTGTGGTTTTACGCTCAAAAATTTAACAGTGCTGTTGTCTTTAGATTTACTCTACACCCTCTATTCTGACTGCTTAGAAAGTGAAAAATTTCCTACATTTATGTAAAGATGTTTCCAACATACATGCACGTATTTAGCCAATCCTTTTGAGATATACGGTACGATCAACTTTAGTTACATAAAAAGTATACCTCTTCTTTAAGTGGAAAAAAGCAAAACCTGATTTTTTTTTTTTGCACTAAGATTATCATCAGAGGTGCAAAAATTGATGTATTATCAAAGGTATTTGTCAAAGTCATATTGTAAGATATTGATAAGATATTGTTTGGAAATCATTTAAGCTTCTTTAATGGCAAGGAGATGCTGTACATTTAAATAGAACATACATAAGTCAACAATAACTAATTTAGCATGTAAGTAGCAGTGCATGGAACCATCCATGTACTTTTCAATCAATTATTTGAAAGAATGCCAAAGTTATAACCAAATAACTTTTCAAATCGGGTCAAACTGACCAGAAGACAACATGAAAGTTAAGGGTGTTTGGAAAGAACTCAAAGGTGAATGTATTTTCAAGGACTTTAAAAATGAACTATTAGACAAAACTCTAAGACAAAGAGGTGTTTTAAGCTTCACTTATGATGTATTTTAACCACTTAAGCCAGTTGATAGCCAGTTAAAGTAATCTTTGGGACATTTAGATTACATTTCCAAGAAGCCACTGAAGTTACAAAAAGTAAAAAATAAAAAAATCAAACAAGTGACAATTTAACAATTTGTCCACACAATGTTAACATCATGTGAGATAAAGTAATTACCCTGTGAAGGCAAGTAAGCAGTCTTCTACTCTCAAGATAAAACAGAACTTTTTGAGCTCAGAGGGACTCACCCACAGCTGTGGCTCAGAGATAGTTGTTGACCCTCATTTACTCACAAAAGTGCAAATGAGCTAATGTTTGAAGTTAAAATCTTGGATTTATCTGTATGTTCTACCTTGAATTTATTCTTAAACTATGAACAAATAACAGAATTTCCTCAGACCATGTGTAGGCTCAAATGGTGATGACCAACTTTCCCAGAAAACACAAACACATGCTCTTCAAAGGGACTGTGGGGACTCTCTCAAAGTTGGACAATCATTCATTTCGGTAAGATAAAAAAATCCAAACTGAATTTACATCAAAAAAGCTCCAAGTTTCAATCAATTTTCAGTGAAAGTGTTATCACCAAATGAAATTTAACAATCAAAAGAAGGCCTCAGGTCATTTACTGTCAGTCTTGTATCAAATACACAGTTGCCTCCACTTCCTAAATCCATGTCAGAACAGCGTTATATTTCAGGTTGCTGTGGTTTAAAGTGAAGCACAGAGGCCTGATGGGATATTTAACAGCAGCTCTGATACCTCAGCTCTAACAAATCATCAGCATTTACTGCTGTTGAGTCTTAAACAGAATCAATATCACTTACATTTACTAAATTAGAGTGAAGAAATCTTTTTGCAGATAAACAAAATGCACATTCTGAAGAGGATTTAAAGTAGTTTTAGAGATGGATGCTAAATTTACACTCTTTAGTACTGTATCACCCTCAGATCAATGTTCTTCCTGTATCCGTCACACCCACTCCTTTTGTCCAAAACACAAATACGATCATAAATCTCCCCGACAGGCCGGTGTACTCTATCTGTTGTGTTGTTCTGCCTGTCATTCTTTTGTTTAAATTTGCTTTTTGTCAGTTAAAGACCAGGAGAAATCATTCTGACATGGAGTGGGATGGTTTGTAGTGTCTCCAAATGCTGCAGCCTGAGAATTTATTATGTCTGTCAGTGCAGGGTCTCATGATGATTGATGCTATTTCAGGAGAGATATCGACTACAGTTTGGCATCAAGCTCTGAATATGCAATTATGGAATCTAAAATGTTCATGTGGAGCTATAAAAGACTAAAAGTTGAACAGATCTGCAGAAGTTAAACGTAGATCTGGATCCAAACCTAGTTTATTTGATACAGTACACAGCTTAGTTTTAAAACTCTTGTCAATACACTGTAAAAAAAAAAAAAAAAAAAAAAAAAAAAAAAAAAAAAAAAAAAAAAAAAAAAAAAAAAAAAAAAAAAAAAAAAAAAAAAAAAAAAAAAAAAAAAAAAAAAAAAAAAAAAAAAAAAAAAAAGTCAGTGAAAGCAGCAATCAATTACCATAAAACCAAACATTTTCTTTTTGCGCATCAAACACATTGAGTAACAGTTAATTGTGAGACTGGAAAACTTTGACTGTCAATGTAAAAACAATCCATTGTGAAAGAAATAAATAGGCATGCATTTTAGAAGAAAATGCTGTAATGTTAAAAATGTTTGAAAACCATAAATTTTACAGTATTATTTGGGCCAAACTGCATTTTTAACTGGTGAAATCAACATTTATTTTTTTGCTGAATTAGAATGAGCACAATGTTGTTTGCACTATTTTTTTTGTTTGCACTCTAAAATGTGTTTCTGCCTTTCACTCAGTTTAATTGATGAAACATTTTTACAATTAAAGAGTAGATAATAAAGCTTTGAAATGAAGTTTGAAAAAAATAATTATAAAAATTAGTAACGACAAGAAGAGAGTCTTATTTTTAATATCTGAACACAAGGATTTAGGAGATTCTTCAGCAACTCCACTGGCTCCCCATAAACCAAGGGATCATTTACAAAATCCTCCTATACACCTACAGATCCATCCATAACCTGGCCCCTCCAAACCTCTCTGACCTCCTCCATGTCATTTTTCCATCTCGTTCCCTCAGATCTTCCTCCTTCCTCCACCAGGGCTTTCAGCTGCTCTGCTTCCTGTAGTGCTATGTTGTTGTTTTTAGCTCTATTTTGCATTACATGTGTTTTTATCCTGTACAGCAACCTTGGTAAACTACAGTGAAAATGTGTGGAGAGCGTTGAAAACAATAAGTTGATTTAATTAGACTAAACTCAATTCCTTACCATACCTTGTTACCATGAGTGAGGAGGGCACACAGTGGACATGAGATCAAGGGTGAATCATCGGGGGTGCAAGTGACCAGCTGTTCATGCTCCACAGTGTCAACCAGCAACCCCTGCTGCTGGTACCGTACCATAATTTACAGTCATTTGTAATCCAACATAATGGTACATGATGGGAAGCTACAAATGCCGAACAAAATGTATTTATTTAAATTTAAGGCTAATACATTATTCTTACACCATTATTTAATGATATCTTTGACATCCAGTCCATGCTGTAGACAGCTGGACTAAGCCATGGAGTGTAGACAGCAATACCAGTCTGTACCAGGGAAAAGACAGCCTGTGTCATCTGTGTGATATATCCATGTACAGCAGGTTCTCATGTTCACATGTGCCCCCCTCACTCACAGTAACCAAAATAAATAGTACAATATCATTGTGATCATGCTAAATGAGCAAAAAATTTACCAATCTGAAATGCTGTTGTTTTTTGTTTTTTTTTCTTGTGAAAATGACAGTATTTTTTTTTTTTTACAGTGTACACACACAAGAAAGAGGTGCACAACAATCCTTTTGCCCTGTTTGTTTTACATCACTAATTTGCTGTGCTGTGTGTATTAAGTGTTGTGTTTGAATCTTTGCACAGGTCCAGCAGCAGCACCAGCCTTTAATGAAAGAATGGCTGATGTCCAGATTAAAGATTTGGAAGAAAAAAACCTTCTCTTTGCCAAAATGCAAATACAAATCCATCTCTTGTGGTTGTATTGTCCAGTTTGTGGACCTGAATTTATGATAAAGCCTCAGTTTTAACATGCACTGGCTAGAATACATAAATGTGTGTGTGAGTGTGAGTGAGTGAGGGTGTGTGTGCAACACAGACTTGTTTGCAGGTAGCTGGGTCCATTCATCAGTGTTTGAAGATGACAGGCAGGGTTAAGTGGTGTCTGGTCTGATGTGTTAGCCTCTTCTAATGGTGCACACACACACACACACACACACACACACACACACACACACAAACACACGCAGAGGGTGAGTGTATCCTTTGTGCTCTTATGTGTGTGAGAATCTGACAGACAGATAGACAGCAGAGCAAGTCAGCTGGTGTTAAAGTAGCTGGTGGGCAGTGAGGGATTATGAATAAGAATTCATTAGTCCTGTTGAGAGCCAGTTAAACAGACGGGGGAGGGGGTGGATTAAGATGTGAAATTGTATGTATGTGGGGTTTTGTGTGTGCATGTGTGTGTGTGAATATGAATGAAAATATGCAATCATTATTGTCCCACCCTTCAATTTTCCCAGTGTATGTTTACAGTAATAAAAGAGTGAGTAGCTTCAGTGGAAGCTAACACTGTGTGTTTGCTCTGGGGAGGTCGGATTAGAACAGTTTTTCAATTTCCTGGGTGAGGCATCACAAACTCCTAAACAAGCACATGGGTAGCAGGTGTAAGCTGACTTTAGGGAGTCCAGTGCAATGCCAGTGTGAATAGCAATCAGTCTCACCCTGGTGTGTGTGTATATGTGTGTGTGTGTGTATATGTGTGTGTGTGTATATGTGTGTGTGTGTTTGGAAAAGGCTGCTTTTGGCTCTGTAGAAAGCAGAGCTCATATTGATACTTTGTTATTCAGCCTCTCATTACACACTGCTTGGCATTCTCTCTCTCTCTCTCTCTTACACACACACACACACACACACATGCACACGGATGGCATGCACTCACGCACACAGACCAGTCAACCCTCAGTGAACACACTCACAGGCCAAAAATCACACACAAACACACACTCCACTCCAGCATTATAAATATGCAATACTCCATCAATGCCAAAACACACAGCAGTGGGACTGAGAACACTGGGCTCCATTCTGAGCCTATCAGGCCGTAACTGGGCTGCTTCCATTGACCAGAGCTCAGCTCAAGCCAGAGGGACTCCCTGATCGAGTCACAGAGCATCACCACGCTGTGTGTGTGAGTGTGTGTGTGTGTGTGTGTGTGTGTGTGTGTGTGTGTGTGGTTATAATAAACAAAAAGAGGTGACACAAAGCATTGATCACTAATGATACACAATGTAAATGTACATGAAGTAAATCCCTGCAAGCATTCAAATCTAATTCAGTATTTTCAGGCAAATCATCAATAAAAACACTGTATGTCCTGCAGTAGAGTAACATTTATTAAAAGTTTTCTTCAGTTTGGGGGTAGTTAAATAAGTAAATCACTGACAGTAACTTCCTGAGGGACTGCATTATTTATTAAACCTAAAAAAAAAAGTACAACTCCAATTCCAATGAAGCTTATTTACATTTTACACAATGTCCCAACTTCATTGGAGTTTGTGATGTGAAAAAACACCAAAATCTACATTTCCAGCCTTTCGCCTCCTGGACAGGCTCTTCTCATTATGACACCATGTTGTAGTCGAGCCAAATATGGTCTAGTTTTGACACATTTAATTTTATTTTGAAATTCACTGTTTTCTTTCAGGGTGGTTTCCATGCAAAACTTTTTCAACTTTTCCAGCTCAGTCTTTTTTGGGTTAAAAAAAGCTCCCTCATCCAGCAAAAATAGGATTGTTACATACAGTTGTGCCCTTAAGTTTACACCCTCCAGCAGAATTTCTGATGTTTTGGCTTTTTCTCAGAAAATATGAATGATAACACAAAAACCTTTCTATCACTCATGGTTAGTGGTTAAGTGAAGACACTTATTGAATTTTTTTTTTTTACTCTTTTTTTAAATCATAATGACAACAGAAGCTTCAAAAATGACCCTGTTAAGAAGTTTACACAACTCTGGTGGTTTTGGCCTGATAAATGCACAAAAGTTAATACAAATGTGTTTGAATGTCTACTAAAGGTAACCATCCTCACCTGTGATCTATTTGTTTGTAATCAGTGTGTGTATAAAAAAAATGAACACACATTGCCACATCTTGCCTAACATTGTAAAAGAACCACACGATTGTCATCACTGCTTGACAATGATTTCATTCCTTTCACATGTCGAAATTTTGCAATAAATGGAGAAATAAACGGATCGTGCTCAGTGTGCAAGGTGTGTGTGAGGGTTTTCTTTTTTAATTTTTTTTTTTTTTCGGATTATGGATCTTTTTGGACCCATCCAAAAATGACAGACTCTGTATGCAAAGGCCTTTAACTCCTGTCTGTCATCCAAATTTGTCATACCAACTTTTCTTCTTCCTGTGTTTGCTTGTTTAGTAGCAGTTGTCAAATAGTTTTGGGCGCATTACCCCCACCTGGTTTGGAGTGCTGGTTCTGCAGGAATGACTGACACACTTCCATCTAGGCACATTTGTCCTATAACTTCCTGCACTAGACCATGACAGCCGTATTGTTGGAGACTAATACATGTACCATTACACCAAAAAAGGGGTTTTATTACCTCAAATAGTCAATGAAGGCAGAACCATCTCTTATTCTTTCCATGTGAAGCACAGTTAACTTACAGCACTTATTATGACACACTGAATCACCGAGCATCACAGCAACCCCCCCCCACACACACACACACACACACACCTTTTTCTACCTCATGTATGTCAGAAACATTGAATACTCCTGTTCTGTTATTTTTCGTACTCCTTGTCTACACTTTAAGAGGAAACTTAATCTCCTGTGTTAATTGAAATCTGCAGTATCAGGGAAATTTCCTCCAGCACTTTGTAAAAAAATCTCACCTGTTACACAAGGCTCTGCTGTCCGTGCCTTTCCTCTAAAAGTCTTTCTCCTTGGAACAAACTCCCCGTGGTTAGCCCCAGGTCTGAGGTTTTGGTCACGCCTTTGCTCTGCAGGTCACCTCTGCAAAATGTGTTAGATAAAGGCGTTTGGAAACTCTCACTGTTCTGTTTATATTTCCTCAGGACTATGCAGGAAAACTGTGCCTAATGGTTAAAGTACTCTCCAACCTTATCTTTTTAGAAGTTTTAGAAGCTTTTGGTTTTGAACACTGATTTTGCTTTTCTGTACTCCTGACAGTTCAAGATTGTGTATTCTGCTGCCCCATACTGAAAAATAAATATAAAGTATCGATACTTAGTGTACAGACTAAATGTGTGCATAATCTCCAGCCTATTAATATATAGGAATCCCTGATTCTATTTGTTAACTGATCAAAACACTCTGTTCCAAAAATCAGCTCCAGATCTTCTCCAGACTTGCTGAAACGATGAGGTCATCTCAGGATCTCCTAACTGCTTCATGACATATTGGAGGAGATGGCCTCAAACACCAAGGTTTGTCCATTGCTCCGCCCCTGACAGGCTTCCAGAGGGCTGACCACTCAGAGTAAAGGGGGTTTGTGGAGTGTGGGACCTTAAAGAGACAGCAGCTAAAACATTTCAGGCAGGGGATGAAATGAGAGTATTTTTTAAAAACACCAGTTAAGAGACAAATAGGGAATTTTTTTAGCTGTAATTAAGGTCAAGCTACAATGCGGGTACCAGAGGGACAGAAAAATGACTAAAAAGCACAATACCCCCTCTTTAATCTCAAACAGCACCCACTGGTGTCTGTGATGTGTCCTGTACAACAGTATCAGAGATCAGAGTGTCCTCGTTGTATTAGATGTGTGAAAGTGAGATACAGACATCTCATATCTCTGACAGACTTGGAGGACAGTGTGACACTTAACTGAAAGATAAAGAGAAGTGGTTTGTAAGATGTTCCCTCCTTTATTTCCCTACTTTAAGAAGAGAAACTCAGCGGTGTGCAATTAACTTTGGCAGGTTTAATGTCTGTACCAGTCAGAGGACACCTGAAGTGCTTCCTGGAGGGTTCTTAGATGAAAGAATGTACAATGCAGATTTCAAATTTTTAGAAACAGAGTAGAGAATTTTTTTTTCTTTCCAGCTTCTCCTCTATTTTTTTTTTTTAAAGAATGAAGAATCCTTTAAAGAGCATATTGCAGGTAAAAAAAAAAAATGGATAAACACTTGATATGGTCTGAAAGTAGTAGTAGAATAAGTGAAACACTGATTTTTTTAATTAATCGTGACAAAAAGGCACAAATTTAGAGGATGAAGTAGCTATTTTCAGTGTCCCTGTTCAAAAAGCTACTTCAACCTTCGCCGCGTCATTTGACGTCATCCAGGGGACGAGCGTTCTCCATCTCCGCTCTGATCCATGTGTTTGATAGGCGAGAGTGAGTGAGAGCGGGGATTTCGAGTCGTATTTCTACAAGTTTTTTATTTGATTTGATCGTTCATTGGGATGGTTCAATGATGCATTCTTACTCTGGATGCAAAAATA
Source organism: Thalassoma bifasciatum (assembly GCA_008086565.1). Taxonomy (NCBI): domain Eukaryota; kingdom Metazoa; phylum Chordata; class Actinopteri; order Labriformes; family Labridae; genus Thalassoma; species Thalassoma bifasciatum. Next base: position 21,382 of record RPOG01003735.1, on the reverse strand, counting down.
GCGACTTAGCAGGACATCGAGTCGATCTTTTCCCCAAAAGGAGGAAAGAGTTAGCTTCCATGCTCAGGTTCGTTTTGTGCAGCTGAAGAAACGGGACTTTATCTCTACATCAGTCACTGAAAAGCGATCGTTTGTGGTGACAGGGAGACTATGTTGCTGGTTTTATTATGGAGTTAAGGATCGGATAGTGGAGCCAGGACCGGGTGAGATGATGGAGGTGAAGCCGCAGACAGCTACAGGTTCACGGCAGCAGCAGCAGCCACAGCCCGGCTCCAGGTGTCAGATGTAAACAAGGATTTATCAGAGGTTCATCCCGACAGAAACGTCATCTGAGCACTGTAAGTCTCGATTTAGTTATCTTACGACCCTGGATTAGTGGATATACGAATTTTAACGGGTAGAAAAAGTGTTTGTTGAATACACGATATCGCTGAAGCCGGTGCTGCATCTCTTTTCTCACTCTCGCGGAAAACCGTAGTTCAGATTTGCCATTTTTACAAGTTTTACTCTTCCAACGGACTGATTTGTGATCGGCACCAAACGCAGTACAGACTTTTTAAGTTAATGTTTCTGAGTTCAAACTTTAAATACGCTGATGTGAACAGCATCAGGCTCCATGTCTGTAGCTAACGCCGTCACTCACCAGGACTCGCTCTCTTCTCCTCTGGTCCTCCTCACTCCTCAGCTCCCTGCTCTCCTTTACCCATAATTCCTCCTAATCTTGCCCTGTTCCTGCTCTTCATTTTGTCTAAAAGTCCCATCATTTTAATCCTGAGGACCCTCATATGTATAGGAATGCAGATTTTCTCCTCTTCATTAACAGCAGTAACAGTCTGATCCATGTTCACGTTAAACTGAGGAGTTTTCAGCAGTTTCTCCCCTGGATGACGTAACAGCCCAATGCCGGTTTTTAATGAAGAAGTTAAAAATAGCGAACCAAAACATCTCCAGCAAACTCTGTGGTTCACTAATTTCAAAAATTCCTTCGGAACATTGTTTTTGGGCATCTTTCCTATGATTTTAGTCAAAGTTGTGTTTAACCTGCAATATGCTCTTTAATCAGAACACCCAATCTGCAACAAGATTTATCGTCTTCTTCTGTGCTTGAGCAAGCAAGTTATCTGTTTTTTTTTCTTCAGTATTAGTGCAAAAGAAATAGTTATGAAGAATTATTCTCAGCCTCTACAGAGGATGAATATTACTTCACAGTGAGGAAAATTAAAAAAGGGATGAGAGGATGAATGAGTGGGAGTTTAGAGGACTGAAAGAAAAAAATGAGAAAGCCACAAAACCAGGGTCTTTGTGAGTCATGAATCTAGCTCGTGCTGCATTTGTTGATGTAAGCAAATACATTTTTGCATTGCAGGTTGGAGGCTAAGCTGCACACATTACACAGAGGCAGGAACGAAATCAACCTTCAAACTGTAGCAACCGTTACTGAAATCCAGTCACAAAATAGATTCATCCAAACCCTGGATCTCTGTAAATGGTGAGCAACAAAAACATCTAGTATAATTAAAGCAAAAAGTTGAATTGTTTTATGAAAACATATGTGTTGATTTTAAATTTAATGCCAGAAATACATTGCAATAAGGAAAGAAATGTGAAAGAGCAAGAGCAAGTTTTTTCTTAAAGACCATATGTCCATGGTCAGTGGGTCCGGTTGTTTCAGCCTGTAGTTCTATTGGATGGTAAATGTATTTAAAGATACAGCCATAAGGCCATAAGCTCACACAGCTTGTAAACTTTTCTTCTATATTTGGGTCTTACAGGGTTAAAAGAAACTGTGTGAAAATATATGTCTATGAATGGACGATAATGTTCTCCAGCTTTTCAGGTCTTGGGGGTTCCTTCATCTACAGGTGAGATTTATGTCTCTCTGAAGGGAGAAGGTTCCAATTTTTACATGCTAACAAGCTTCATGCCACCAATAAATTTAGGCACAATTTGCATGGCGATGTTCCACAATGTTTCACCTAAAAACACAAAAAATGCAGTGAAAAAATCTGCATTCATATGGAAACACCCAGGAACTAGAAATGTTGTAGTATGCATGCCAGGCCTGTAGATGGCAATACAGCTGTAGGAGACATGAACACAACAACAGTTTAGAGGATGAGGTAGAGGTGAGCTGATCATCTGGTGTGTATATTGAATGTTTCTTCACTGATTGCAGAGATGGTGCAATAATGCACATTCAGCAGATTCAGCAGCAGAAGCACAACACTGTAGTCTGCTTCAGTTACTGTTGTTGTTGTCCTGGCTCACGCATGGCCAGTCTACAATGAAAGTGTAACACGCGTGAAAAGTGGGGCGTGACGTCAGCATTCCCACTGAAAACTCTGGCCCATCATTTACATGATAAACAGTAAAAGTGTTTCAGGAAAATTCCACTCTACAGTAGGTTTTAAAAGTTTGCATACAAGTTTGGCTGCTGTTTCCATGTAAACAAGAGGCGAAAGTGCAGGAGGAAGATGAAGATAGCAATAAATGATTTTTCTGTATAGGCTACTGTGTTTCAGGCACTGTTCAAAATAAAAAAAAAGTATTTATTTAAATGTTCGAAAAATCTTTCGGTAGAAGATCTTGCTGTGCAAGCATTCCCTGTTCAAACATGGACATCTGCAGCTCATGAACAAGTGTGGCTTATGTATGTTCAATTTTCTTTTCTTTTTAAATACGGTGGCCGCTTATATTCAGGTGCGACTAATTGTTTGGAAATGACAGTGACATGACCCAGGGACACTGCTGACCTTTCTGAGCCTCAGGTCATTTGGGATACACTGAGGTCAAGCAAAAGTGTCCTGTGGTTTGACAATTTGACATTTGTTTTTGATTTCATGGACACTCCATACTCTGCTATGAGGAGGAAAGAGAATGACAGGCATGAAAAAACATTGATCTAAATTAAAACTTGTCTGTTTGTAAAACAAGTGTAACTAACCAATGGTTGTATTTCATTTCCAATAAGCATTTAGCAAAACTTTGTTATAAATTGATCTAAATTTAGTGTTTGGAGCTCCAAAGGTCACGCACTCTCCTCTAAAGACATCCAGGAACAGCAGCTTTCCCTCCTCTGAGCTCATTTTCAGACATGGCCCCACTTTACTTTAAAGAGTGGAACAACCTGTGAAGGGACGTTTATCTGTGAGCTCACTGTTTTAGCCCAACGCCAAATTCCACGCCAGTGGGGAGGGTTTAAATGTGGGTGTGATGTAAATCGATCACTGGACTCACTAAGCACTCCTCCATTTCAGAAGTGAGGTACGATATAAGCTGATGCTGCCAGCAGACGGCTGCTCCTTCTCTTACCTTCTTTTAAAAAACAAGACCCCAAGACATGTTAAATCCTCCTCTGTGAGCAGAGACTCAGTCCTGACTGAGCTCCAGAGGAAAGGAGACAGAGAAAAACATTAACTGTTAGTAATGGATGGAAAGTGGAAAGAGTAAACACTGAAAGTGTGATGAGATGTCAAACAGCTGCCTGGCCTTTACAGAAGACTGATCTCTGAAGGACACAGTTTAACTTTAAAACAGGCTTGATGACATCACAAAACAGCTTTTCACTGAAATATTATTGCAAATTCTGCTGAGGGTATTTTTCTAATTAGCTTTGAGAACTTGACTATACCAGATAAAGTTTCTCTGGTAACTTTTCTTACTTCTCAGTAGTGATCAGAGTGTTGTATAAACAGTCTGTAGTGTTTCAGGAGGACGGGTTCAGACTCTTTAAGGTCCGTGTCTCCTCCCAGTCTGTCCCGAGTCTATCGGAGTAAAAAGGCTGGAGCTTCAAGTTTATTATTGAACAATGCTAATCTATTTTTCGCAGGACCATCTGCACTGTCTGCTCCATTTCTTCAGCAACTGGACAGAGGGGGCGGGGATGCTGGTCCCGGACAGACAGACAGACGGATGGAGCAGATGGCTCACACACTCTCTGCTTCCAATTAATCTCTGGCTTTCGCTGTAACTCTTCTTAACCTGCACTCACTGGCCCAATCATCGAGCTACACAAAAACCCATATGGCTGCGAAACTCGCACAGGTGGCAGTTCATCTGAGGCACGCCGCCAGATCATGGTACAAACACTGCTGAAGCACAAACGCCAATACACAATTACTCATACTTGATGTAATAGTTTCACTAAGCATACATATGCTACAAATGCAAATTTAAGCAGCAACTGGTACAATTTTTTGAATTTCCAATTGCAGTCCAATCAGCTTGGACGAGCTGGGGCAGTTTATGTTCTCCTCTTCTACTGGTTGTTTTTTTTTTTCTTTTTGATCACAGAAAGTTTTCTGCAGATCTTGGCTCTGTTCCATCCAAAGATTATCTTCTGATGACATCTCAGGCAGATTTTATTGTTTCATCTCTGCCTTTATATGCCTGCAGATTCTACAGGGTTGTGTAGAAAGAAAATATCAGGTAACCCTTTTATTCCACCTAATTCTAGCCTGTATACCATACTGTGTTCCAAACTGAAGAGCCACAAGGTCAAAATTCATCAGTGACACCTCATTTGAAAGATGAAAATGTCTAGTTTCATTTTCTGAAATCCTGCAGATCCATCTTGCTAGGATCCAATGACAAAAATTTTCATCCAGCACAAAAATGGACAGCCAATCAGAGAAGAGATGCGGGAGATACAGGAGATATGGGAGGAAGTGCATGGATGTATGAAAACAATAGTGGCATGTGAAGTGGTCTGTGTGTATGCAGCTATATCTGCAGTTTTATTAGAAATTGACTCAATTTCAGAACAGAAAACGTCACTGAAGCTTTTTAGTGTGGTGTGTCAGGTTATCTAAAGTCCACGGTTTCTTCCTCTTTATTTTTTGCAACTACTTTTGAAAGTCAGTAACTTTAAAATGCTTCATACTAGACATGAACCATTCGCAACATCACTTCTACACTTCTACTTCTGTTGAAGTGAAGTGAAATTTGAGGCTTCGAGGTAAAACCTTGTAGGAGTTGAGTTTCTCTGGTGACTAAATACCTGCTCTAATCCAAATAATCAGCTTCGTCAGTGCTCAATGTCTTGTTTTCAGTCAACTTTGCTCTTGTCATGAAAAGGTTCACCAAAAATCATGTAATCATAGTTCCCAGTCACTGATTGTTCCTCCTCTGTTGTGCACATTAATATGAATGGAGGTGCATGGAGGTACATAGGTCTCATCAATGACCTAAATGGCTACAGATGACATCATGTGAAGGGTAAGGTGATTGGCTTCAGAATGGGTGAGTGATAGTGTTCACAAACAAATGACCCTCCAATAGAGCTTTTAGACAAGACCACTGTGCGCTACTGGTCAGTTAACCAGGGAGCGCTTGTTGGCTATCACAAGCTGTCCTGGGATGAAAACTCAAAAGAAAACAATGGTGTCACTTTTGCCTTGCTGCTAGAACCCCTAAGGAAAACAAACACACCCAGATTTGCCAGATTCACTTCTTTTTATGAGAACAGACTTGACAGACAGACAAACAACGGACTTTACAGGAGAAATTTCAGCACTTGGAATAATTTGATGAAACAACACTTTTGATATGTTTGAACTCTGGATTCCTCTGGTGGAAAGGAGAGTGAATATTCAGGGTACGGGCGTCAGGATGTGACGTAATGACCCCAAACAGGTATTTGTTGATTGCTAACAGAAGGGTTCCTTTACTTATTACTTTTTGTTGGTCAAGAAAACTGCTAAACACTTAGTGCCTTGAACGTGAAGAATCTAAATGATAAAATTAGTTTTTCAAAGTGTTTGTTCTTCCTTTTATATACAGTTCTAACATCTTACTAGATACTGGGAACAAACAGGCTTCTAGCACAGAGTACGTATTTGTTTAATATGGTTGAAACTTCATAGCCTGGTTCACCGAATTGTGCAGTTTTGCAAACACTACATTTTAGCCAGTGTGCCAAAAAGATATCGAATTCATCAAACGTGCATGGGATTTGATGCATGGCAAACTTCACTGCATATATTTTTAATGTGGTGGGAAGAAATAACTTGTCACTCAGGTGCAAAAGGTGTGAAGTCTGTAGTAACTGGAGGAGGAAAAGAGGGAGATGCTGAAAATGTAAGCAGCACTGAGGAATCTTAAGTTTTCTGCAGCGATTCAAGTCACATTTTTAAGCAAATCCCTAAAGTCCTCTGTGGCATTCCAGGTGTTGTTTGTTGTGCATTTATCTCTTTTTTTCTGCATTTTCAGAATTCAAACTGATGCTGCTGTAATCTGAAACACTCTCAGGAACCCAGGAGACCAAGAGGACAACAAGAAACTGAGAGAACTGTCTGTTCCTGAGGCTCCCAAAGTTATTTAATCCTGATGATCACTGCTTCAGATACACACAAGATACAAAACTCTACAAAAGTGAGAAGAATTTGCAGTTGTTAAAAAAAGGTGTGCTTAAGAAACGGCGTTCATAGGAAGAGTGAAAAGTAAAGGTTTTATGGGTAGATTGTTTGGTTACGTTCTCTGTTGTTCATAATTTTGTAATGTTTGACTAAATGTATTGATTAAATGTTTTTCATGGTTTGTTTACAGTAATGAGCCACTCAACAAAGTGAATAATAACAGAGCTGTGAAGGAGATAAGATTGTTCAGAGTCAGTCTCTCTGGATACAAAGACACTGAGGTAACAGTAAAATGACAAGACAGTTGATGTTTGTTCAAGTCTTGATTGTTGTATCATCCATGGTAATGCAACCAACTTCATTCAAAACTTCATTCAAAACATCAAAAGATAAAGTCAAGTTAAGTTTTGTTTAATCTACTTGACAAAATTAAGTTCATTTTACTTGGATTTTATTTTTCAGGTAAAAAAAAAGAGTGGTTTAGACAGAAAGCAATCTTGCTTTAGAAACATAAATAAATTATGCAAAAAGTTTAATAGATCTACCAGAAAAATCTTATTAGAGGAGAGGAGCCAGTCTGAGGTTTGACAAAGACCATAAAGAGCAGACCATCGAGGCCTGGAGTCAGTTCATTTTCTCAGATGAGTCCGTTTTTCCTGGTGGTCTAATAGTAAGAAAGGGTCCTGGAGAGGCAGTTGAGTCACAGTCACACCCACTGGGAAGTTTGGTGATGATTGGGGTGCAGAGCTGCTTTTATTTTTGTCACACTATTGCAATGTAAAAGACCAGTGGAGAGTATGCAGATGTATGAAAGCAGTGAAGAAAAATCAGTTTTTCACCATCATTGATAACTGAACTCTTACAAAGTCAATACACAGGTACTTGTCTAAAAATAATATGAACTTATTTTCTTTGCATTTTTGGAGTTCTGGAAAAAAGAAAACACCTTTTGACACTTTGTCATTTTCTGCAAATAAATGCTCCAAATGACAATATCCTTATTTGGAATTTCAGGAACATGTCCTCATTCGTGTTTGAAATAAAACACAAATGTTTATTTCACGTAAAAACAAACCTATAAAAGTAACATCCTATGTCACTGCAGTATAGGTCAAAATCTCTGTCTCCTAAAGCATTCCAGATGAGAGATGGTAGAGCTTTAAAGAATTATTTCACCTCATAGAAATGTTTCTCATTTATCCTTACACTGCGGTGATATGAAGATGTTATTTGGCTACATTGTGTTCAAGTCCACTTATTTTTTAGAGGAGTTGGTTTTTCATTATTTATTAGACGTTAAAAACTGATTTATAAGTTTTACAATAATTGACAGCTGCTGTTTTTGAGTAGTTTTTATCCGGGATATAAGAAACTTTGGGAAAGAGAGCCAAAAGGAGATAAGAGCTTCAAAAAATACATTGATTGATTGATTGTTACCCATTCCCACCCAGTTCTCTACTCCTCAGACTCTGGCTGCACAATGGTGGCTCCAGTTCCGAGGTTTTTTTGGCTTCAAAACTTTACAATGGTGAAAGGAGCCACGCTGTCCATTCTATACACTATGGTCTGAACGAAGGCTGGTTCACTAAGGAGCAGCAATGTGCACTAATGTCTGCCCCACTTGAGACACACATGGGTCCAGTGGCTTTAAAAACCCAGGATATTCTACAAAAATGGAGGAAAAGATGGAAGACCATGATAAAGAAATGAAGGAGTTAATAAAATGTGTTGAAAAAATCAAAGTCCCTCTGAGGTTTAAACCCAAGTGGTGGCTGAACAAAGCAAACTCATTTATTCTGACCTTAAATCAGTGATATCACCCTCCAATGAAGTAATGGACACAGACCTGGATCAGTTTATGAATATAATTAAAAATCACTTCAAAAGTTACTCACCCTATTCCCTTCTTCCCTGGAGACAAACCATCAGTGTTTTATAAAAGATATTTCCCAGAGTAATTCATGTTTTTGTTTTCCCATGGCTCCTGATGGTGATGCCATATTGGTTTCTCTGTTATCCTGTTCTCCATATTACAGAGCAACAGTCTTGTATTCAGTACTTTTCTCTAACACTGCATCCTAATACTATCATTCTCTCGTCTTCTTCCTCCGAGGTTCAGCAGTGTGTATGGTTGAGGGTCATTCTTTCACTATATGCCAGAGCTAAACCCACAGACCTGACCTTGCAATCTCTCCCTGGTTGAACTTGTTTCTTCAATATGCTGATGTCCACCTTTTGGCCTCACCTTCAGCAAAGCCTGCAAAATAGCGCCTGTTCTTTCTCTGAAACATGCTGCACAAGGTCAGAACATTTCTGTCCAGGTTGCTTATGTATCCATCAACGGCTTTCTGCTGCATTATAGAGGATGTAAAAGTGAAACAGCTGCTGCAGCGCTCCGTCCACACAGAGGGGTGGAGATGAAGGGCAGGAGGTTTTCAATAAGACCACAACTGGAACTCTGGACAGCGCTCCTGATCCTGTTCAGTGGGCTGAATGTGGCGGCAGCACTCAGAGACGTGAAGGCTGCCTGTGTGTGCGCAACAGCTCTGGGGAAAGTTCAGCCGAGGTCACGCATTGCTGGGTGACAACTTGTACTTCTGAACACATCCAAGAGCTGAGAAAAGTTTTCCATCTCATATTGGAGCAGCGTGTTCCTTATCTCTGCCAGAGCGCGCGCCAGCTGAGGAGTCACAATTAAGGCCCAGCCAGAGGAGAGGAGGAAAAAGGGTCTGAGCAAATATCATTATGGAGTCAGAGTTATGCTCAACAGAACCACAGGACTGAGGGAAGGAGAAGATGAAGAAATTAGTTGTGTAAATTAACTATTCAAGAGAGTCAATAAATTGTTTAAAAATACCTTTGGACCTATTAAGTTTTATTTCTGTCAATACCAAGAGCTGATAATTACAGCAGCAAACAAAAACAAACCACCTGCAACAATTTTCATCAGGACAAATAAACTTCAAATGCAAAAGTGATGCATCTCTAAAAACAGGCAAAAGTAAAAAGCAAACCCAATTATAGATGCATACAACTGCAAAAAGAGCACCAAATATGCTCCATACTGTAACTAAGTGCAACCACACTGCCTGGCCAAACACAAAAAAGAGTCGCTTTCATAAATTAGGTCACACACTCTTGTATTTGGTTTGTTTTAGCTTTGCCTTCAGGACACATTCACTGTGGCATTGTTTAGATAAGCATGAATAGCAGCCCCAGATCATAGCACTGCCCCCACAGGCTTGTACAGTAGGCACTACACATAATGGGTGCATCACTTCACCTGCCTCTCTTCTTACCCTGATGCGCCCATCACTCTGGAACAGGGTAAATCTGGGCACATCAGACCACATGACCTTCTTCTATTCTTCCAGAGTCCAATCTTTATGCTCCCTAACAAACTGAAGACTTTTTGCTCCTGTCAGTCTCACTGATAAGTGGTTTTCTGAAGGCTACATAGCAGTTCAATCCCTTTGCATTGTACATTTGGAAATGTTCTTACTTTCACTGTTAAACATACTCCTGAGTTCCACTGTTGGTTTTCTTTGATTTGATTTGTCCAAACGTTTAATTGTTTATCAAACACAATCATTCAGGATTTTTTTCTGATCACATTTCTTTCTGGAAGACGATGGTTTCCCACCATTCTTGCAGTTTTTGATAATGCGTCAGACAGTTCTTAACCTAATTGTAGAAGTTTCTGCATCAGTCTCCTTGGATGTTTTCTCTGCTTGATGCCAATGACTCATCCCCTCTTAAACAGACTAACATCTTTTCCACAACCACAGGATGTGTCTTCCTCCATGTTTGTTGAAGAAATAAGAAGTTACTCATTGCATCAATTGGGGTTGAATAATTTGTTTCCAGCTGAAAGATAATCACTCATGCAGTACTTATCCAATAGGAGGCTTGGATTTATTTGCTCAGTTAAATCCAGGTGATGATATTTATTTTTGTCCAGGCAGTGTACTTTGTTACTGTACTGACGTAGAATTTTCACATCTGTACTTTACTTTGTTATTTACAATTGTGCCTAAAAGTTTACACCCCCTCCAGCAGATTTCTCAGATTTTTGGGCCTTTTCTCAAAAAATGTGAATAGTAACACAAAAACCTTTCTGTCACTCATGGTTAATTGTTGGGTGAAGACATTTATTAACAATTAACTGTTTTTACTCTTTCTAAATCATGATGACAACAGAAACTTCAAAAATGACCCTGTTCATTTTTTTTATATACACACACACTGATTATAAGTAAATAGATCACAGGTGAGGATGGTTACCTTTACTAGACATTCAAACACATTAGTGTTAACTTTTGTGCATTTATCAGGCCAAAACCACCAGAGTTGTGTAAACTTCTTAACAGGGTCATTTTTGAAGTTTCTGTTGTCATTATGATTTAAAAAAGAGCAAACAATTTTTTTTTTCTTCAATAAATGTCTTCACCCAACCTTTAACCATGAGTGATAGAAAGGTTTTTGTGTTATCCTTCATATTTTCTGAGAAAAGGCCAAAAAATCAGAAATTCTGCTGGGGTAAACTTTAAGGCACAACTGTCTATAAGAAAAAAAAAAAGAGATCTTTAATTATCAGCACCGACTCTTCTCTGCTGTGCTCCAGGTCCTTACAGATAAAGGGAAATGTAACATGTTCTTAGGAAGACACATGTGTAATTACTGTAAATTACAAGTACATGGAGTGACAGTTTGAATACAAAGTAGGGCTGTCAGATAAAAACTGCTCAGTACAGAGTTAATTACCTCATCTAAATAAATAAATCTTCAGAAACACCTTCAATCTGAGTTCATCAGCTGAGGAGATGTTTCAAAGAAACTCCAGCAGCAGAGTTGAACTTTCCCACTTAGCAAACTTTCCAGAGTGTATGAAACAAGAAGCTGTTTTTCATCCAGCTTCTGCATTTGTTTTGATCCATCTATTTTTATTCACATCTTCCCACGTGCATGAAATGCTTCATTTCAGGTGATGAGTTACTAATTGCTTTACTTTCTTGAGTGGGCGTGAGGATGAAATATTCCGCTTGTGACGTGTTCAGGTGACACTGGCTTTGAGGAGACGACCAAATATAGAACTTCATCACAGTAACTTTGTCGCATACACACACACATGCGAGGACACACATAGACATGTTTGCACATACCTCACAACCCTATGTCTTTGTTCCTGGTGTGTGTTTATGTGCCCGGCTGATTGATCACACTATAAAGAAGGATCAAAGATTTGGGCCTTCTCCACACAGCTGAACACAGGGCACAAGATGAAGGGACGTGTGTGTGTGTGTGTGTAGTGAACAGGGGCTCTGAAACTGTGTGATCAAAACTGGTTGGGGTTGGTTCCTCTGTTTTCTTGAGGAAAGACCGACACCATAGAAAAAGAAAGTGTGTTGTAGTGGAAGTGAGCATTTAGAAGAAAGCGGCGCAGAGGAACGAGGAAACGAGGAGAAGCCCCGCGCCAAGTGTTCTGGAGCCAAATGATCAGACGAGAGGGCAGCAAAAGAGAGGGGATAAAAATAACAGGAGGGAAAGAAGAGAGGAGGATGCAGGATTGTGCAGAGACACCAAACAAGTGAGGAAGACGGAGGGGAGAAAACAAGGAGGAAGAATTTAAATAAAGGGAAGCAGGAAATGAAAGTTGAGTTAAAGAAAATTAAACTTAGAGAGTGTATTCAGAGCATACTGTAAAGTAGAGGATGTGTATGTCAGGGTTTCTGGGAGGACTAAAGTATTCTGAGAAAAAGGTCCATTTTCCCTTTATATGGAAGAGTGTTTTTTTGTTTCAAAAATGTGTTTTTAAAAGTGAGTTAACACCCTCAGCTCATCTCCATTATTTTAAAGCCATGTACTGTCATGGATGAAAGTATTGGCACCCCTGGAATTTTTCCCGAAAATACACCATTCCTACCAGAAATTGTTGCAATTAAATTTTGTTTTGGTATGAATGTGTTTGTTTCGATGATGTGCATTGAAAAAAACACAAGAAAACGAAAGAAAAAAGCCAAAATTGACACAAAATTTAGAATCGTGGGTAAATCATTTAATTTCAAGCAAGTGATGCTTGTTTAAACTCAGCTGCGGCAAGTAACAGGTGCTGGTAATATACAGCTCTGGAAAAAAATTAAGAGATCACAGCAAATTTTTCAGAAATCAGCATCTCATATTTGATCATTTAACTCAAACAAATACCTAGAAGTAGCAAAATCAGAGAAACTGAAAAAATTGCAGTGGCCTCTTAATTTTTTGCAGAGCCGTAGAAATCACACATGATGTCAGTTAGAATGTGTAAAAGTTGACTCAACCTTTGTGTTGTGAGCTTTTGTGTGTCACATCAAGAATGGAGAAGAGAAAGAAGAGCCTAGGAGTGTCTGAGGACTTAAGATGCAAAATTGTTGAAAAATGTGATTAATCTCAAGCTGTTAGCAGCCCGTTGCTTGTCAATGCTTACCAGCGCTAGGCCCAATGTTCCCTGTGAGCTGATGTGAAGGGGTCAGGACACAGAGCTGGTTCTGCTGCTAATGAAGCTAATATCAACTCAACACCACATTGGGAGGATTTCACCTGGAGGATTTTCACAGGAAATAAGAGAGAGAGACTGAACAGACTGGAGAAGAAGAACAGTTTAGTCCTGGACCCTGTGGAGGTGGAGGCTGACTACACAATTATGGACAAACTGTTCTCTCCTATTGACTTTTCTATTTAATTTATTAATTTCTACTTCTACTTTTCTAAGCGCCACTTGCAGCACCTCTGTCTTTGTTGTTCGTTTTTAGTTTACACTTATATTATCATATGTACATACGCATGGAACTTTTGCCCTGTTAATTGTCTTGCATTGATGCTGTGACTGAATTTCCCCTCGTGGGGTGGATCAAGGAGTATCTTAAGTTACATTATGTTATGTTATGTTATGTTATGTTATGTTATGTTATGTTATGTTATGTTATGCTATGTTATGTTATTTTGTCTTGTCTTGTCTTGTCTTACTTTATTTTATGCTATTTTTGTACACAGCAGCTATATTCTTAAGGAAGCTAGGTAATCATCGAATATACAAAGTGCACACCTTATTTTAAATAGTTGGATGTTTTATGTATGCACTCCTGTCTACTTTTCAAATGTGTAACTGTGTTATCCTTAAAACAAAAAAAACAAAAAAAACAAACAAACAAACAAACAAAAAAAAAAAATATATATATATATATATATATATATATATATAAATTAAAAAAAAAACATTCTGTGTTTCACAGAAAACACAATTCGAAACTATTGTTTTGCTGTCAGTTCTGTTTTTGGACCACACTGGTGTAGCGTTGCAGCTTTTAATAAACAATCTGAAAGTCAAGCTCATGAAGTTAATTAAATTGAGATTACATTACTGTTAGAGTGATGCTGTACTGCCGTGCTTGTAATCTATGTTATCATTCTGACGTCAAGGACAGACTGCTCATGCAGAAAGTAGGTATCAGCTGTTTACAGAATGTGGTTACATGATGTCCATTCAAATATGTTCTGCCTGTGAACTTCTGGTTTTTACATGACTAATGACTATACGATCACGCCCATATGATGATTTCATTGTGAATAAAGAGCTGAACAACGGGGAAGTCTGAAAAGCTGATGGGAGTCAGGGTGCTGGATGCACCTCTGACCAGACTTCCCTTTTTGCAAATGCATTAACTAAGAATCTGTGCCTTGGAGCTTCTTTCGACACCCACAGCAGCTGATAGCCAGTTGGGTGCTTAGACCCATCAATTACCAATCTGACAGTAGAAATAGGTGAATGTTGATTTTAAAGCTTTTTTTAATGAAAAAAGGAGAGACTTCAATCATCTGATAAAAAATGTGATTAATGTAGATTTAAAAAGTCCCAACCATTTTACAGCCTTTATCACATTATGTTTTTGGAAAAGAAAAGATATCACTTTTTGTTCAGCCATACATGTGTAATTTTGAGGGAGGCAGACTTTAATTAATGTAAATTACAAAGTCAAATTTAATTAATTGAAACCCAGATCCAGTATTAGGATTCACCCACATTCCAGTGTTATTAAAGGAGGAGAAGAAATGATGGTTATGTAAGAGAAAGGTGGAGTGACTGTAATGCAGCACTCCTCTCCTGAGGTCTCCTTTATACTCTCTCTCTCTGTTTCTCTCTTCCAGGCCCATTAGTGGCTGATCAGAGCCGAGGTCGTAATTAAAGATGACCAGGTGCTGCTGGCTCTAAGTACACCTGAGCCCAGGAGAGAGCAGGAGGATGGAGGGATGGCAGGAAATGAGACAGGCACTGACAGGAGATGAAGAGAGAGACAGAAGGGATGAATTCAAATTCTAAAAAGCCTTATTACAATTTGAATAACGCTACACATCACAGTCAAACCTCTTCAACAAGCACAAAAGTCCTGCTTGATAATGAAGCCCCAGAGAGATGGAGGCCAAGTCTTCTGAATACCTTTAGAAAAAAAATGGATTTTGCAGAATGAGAACAAGGTTAGCCTTGTTAGAGCCTACGAGGGTTTGTCGTTCATTTGACAGTGTTTCAAAAGCCACTTTTATGCCACAAAGAAATCACATTTTGATGGAAATGTGGACTCCGGTAATGAGTTTGTCATTTTTGGGGGGGATGAGAGCGTAAATGAAATGGCTGTTGAAGTAAAATGTATAAGTACTTGCGACGAGAGTGACGTTCGTTTCACTTTTCGAAGAAGTGTCTTTCGTATAAGGACTAAATCAAGTGTAGTATCCTAATAGTGTAAAAGTCGACTACTGAGATTTGATTTCTCGAAATACGTCTTTTTATTAGTGGAACTAGAGAGACAGAGAGACAGAGAGTGAGAGAGAGTCAGTATATTCACAAGCAGGGATGACCATGTTTTCACTATCCCGTCTGTTTTCACACGTCCAATAAGACAAATAGTGGGAGTTGTATATTGGGAAAGTGGTATTTTTGTGAGCACAGGTGTTCTCTCAGCTTGTGTCTGCTTGATATTTCGGTGACTTGCTGCAAACCTGACTCTGCTGTTGTGGGAGGCGAGGCGCAGTGGGAGGAATGTCAGCTGGGATCAAGTGGTGCGATGCAGGTTTGGTGTCAGAGTTGATCAGGAGTTACAACAACAGCCTCTGAAGGTCTGTGCTATTTGTCTGGCTTTGCTTTCCTCAGGCAGAAAAGAGGAAAAACTCACAATATCAGAGTTTAGTGTCCGTAAAAAAAGAACTGCACCGTGTGACCAACCTGACTGATAACAAACATAACAACGCTGATCTTTGATCAAGGAAACCTTCCATAGGAACACATTGAAAGCTGTTTTTTTGGATCATTTTATTATCTAAGATGGTCAAATCGTATAATAGATGCAAAGTATTGCTCTAGAACATGCTTCCCAACTCTACTCCAAGTGTGCTTTAGCTTGTTATGCACTGAAAAAAGGTTATGTGCTGTCATAGGCATAAAAAATTCATATTAACTCAAATCTTGTTAACATGAGTAAGGAGGGCACACAGTGGACATGAACGCCTGCTGTACATGGATGGATTACACGGGTGGCACAAGCTGTCTATGCTGGCTGTTCATGCCAGTGTGGATTGGCTGCCCACACTTATGGGTGTGGACCAACTTTCTCTGGGTGGACCCGCTGCCTACACCATATGGAGTATGCTCACAGCGGAGACCGGCAACCCCTACTAGCAGTACTATGCCATGCTATATAAGTTACAAATGCCAAAAAAAAAGCAAAAATCAAAGTGAAATATCCTTGCTCAGTTGACAGGTTAATATAAAGTATTTACACATAGCTGGTCCAAGCCATGAAGAGTAGACCGCCCGGGTTGCCTATGTGATACACCCATGTACAGCAGGCTCTCATATCTATTGCGTGCTCTCCTCACTCATGGTAACTAGATAACCTAATTATTATACAGTTCAAATAAATACACTCTATTCATTTAGAGTAAATGTGCTATATTACAACTGAATCCATAAACCTGGTGATTATGTATTTCAAATAAATAGGCTTTATGACACTAATGAAAATGTATCACATAGAGTTAATTTGGTAGGTTTGGGTTACAATTACCTAAACAAAATGAATGAAAACTTGTCATGTAGTTAAATCATGTAAATCCTAAAAGTTAGGGTTATTTTATTGTTATTTTTTTCCTGTGTGGGTGGCATTCCACTGTTTTCGTGTCCGTCTGACAACTTAAACCATTGCCAGCTAAAGCAAGTCTTGGTTGGTCAAGAGATGCGCAGCACACCACCAACCACATCAACTCAACCCTTCAACTCCAAATTGGCGCCCACTTACTTGTGCAAGCACCCCCTGACTGCTATTAATTCCAATGGTTTGAGAAAGTTTTGAGGATTTCCTGTTTGTGACGCTAGTAATGTGGCAGCTTGCAGCCTCTTGCAGGTTTTACTGAAGATCCAGTGTAACTCAGCTCTCAACACCTCTGGAAAAACGGGTACAGACCCCTGTCACAACTTCCCTTTACTTTTAATGTGCTTTCAATCACGTCATCATTGCCGTAACCAGCTCATCCATCACAATGAAAATGACCTGTAGTCCATTTGTGAATGTCTCTCTTGTATCTGTGTATTTGTATAACAAGAACATGCATGTTCTTGCTGCCAAATTCTAGCAAATTCCCTATGACAGAAACCGAGATGTTGCTCTTTTGTTTGCTATGTGGTTATTAAAGTTTTTTAACCATTTAAGCACCAAAGTCGCAAAATTGTGACAAGCAACATTGCTGAATTCAACAAGTCATAGCTGCAAATATGGTGCCTCATATAGTTTGTACATTACACCAGGAGATGGCAGACATCTGTAACTTCAATCTGAGCAGTTTTTGTGAATGAGAATTTATTCCAACTTTTGGACTTTATACAGTTTGAGACCCACCCATTGGTCAAGCAAAACAGGAACATATCAGAGAGTAAGAAAGTGAAGTTTAACAAGAGAAAACTTACTATTATAAGAGGTCTGATGAAGGTGTTTGGTCATCCAGTGAGACAGATGTGATGCTGCTTCTATACGTTGCGGCAGTGAGTCTGTTCGCCATGATAGTCCACAAGCAGCACATACTGGAGCAGATGCTTGACTTCACCATGTCCGGGGTGGGTGTACCAAGGGTGCGCAAAATGCCGTTAATGGTGAGGGGGGTAGCGGGAATGTAAAAAAAAAATGCGTACAGACGTGATAGAAGCTGTGTCTGCCGCTATTCTTTTAAAGATGCTCACAGATGCTCTGCATTTACCCTGGGTTTTGCCTCTCAGGCAGTAAAGGCTATAGTCTGTTCATGAAGCTCCACAACTTTTTATTGAGATTCACAGGTGACAAAAAAGTTATTCTGAACTTTTTTTCCTGTGAATTTATTCACACACAATCTATTATATAAACACACACAAAAAGGGTGAATTCAATAAAGGATATTGAGATGGCAGATATTGATTTTAATAAGTAAAACTGAAACAAATTATTGTGTGTATCTTGTGACTTGTTGTTGGTTAGAATTCCAAACACAGTCCCATCTATGTCCTTCATCAGTTATTTTCCATGAGATCATTGGTAAAGTGGATATTTAGGCCATAATCGAACATTAGGGTAAGACTAACAAAAGGCACAAACACCAGTGTTTTATTTGTTCAGTTAAAATGAAGTGCAAATGAAGTAGTACCAATTACCCTACAACCCCTTTTACAGCATGCCTTTTTTAGGCAACAGAGCACTGTTTAAAATTCAACATAGTTCTAATAGAAAAACATGACAGCACACGTGTGTTCACCCATTCATCACATTTATTTTCTCTCTTATTCCTGAGTTAGGGAGGAGAAACATTCCCCCTCACTCTGAGCGTAGTCTTTGCGTTCAGACATGGATGGAACAGCGTGACGTCAGGTGGAACGTGTCAGTGAGCGCAGACTGGGACAGAAGAGGCAGAGGGCTGAGATGAAGGCAGCTCAGCAGTCTGCTTTTAAAGAAGCTCAATTTGTTTTAATGAGTTCACACCAATCAATGCTGTTTTGGATGGTGAGGAAAGCTGTCTTTGTGTGTGTGTGTGTGTGTGTGTGGTGTGTATGTGTGTGGTGTGTGTAAGACAGAGAGAGAAATGCAGAGAGAGCATGCTAATATTTCTAAATGTGTGCACGTGTGACTGTCTGTAATTGCAGCGCAGCTAAAGAGCATGTGCAGTCGCAGCGAGGGAAAGTTGACCTTTCCAAGTGTGACAGCGAAAATGGCATCGGCAGCCAGCGCGTCACCGAGGGAGGGGGGGCGGACGTCAGAGCGCGACTGTTGGTGGGTCTGGAAGCAGCTCTTGGTTTCGATGACTTGAGCTTCCTTAGGAACACAAAAGAACATTTTCATCACTCCATCTTTGTGAGGTTTTTTTTCCCTGTTATGAATCATGAAGTGTTACATGGGATGTCTCAGACTAACATGTTTGTTTTCTCGTGTCTTTAGTAATCATAAACTCTGGTTGTTTGAGGCATCAGGGCTAAAGAAAAGAAAATTTAAAAAAAAGGAAACAATTTTGTACCAGAGCCCAGGAAAGATACCCTTCTGTGGCATTCTGCCTTTTAAAATCCTGTCTTATCAGATGAATTTACCACAGGTGGTCTCCTGTTAAGCTGTAGGAACATCTCAAGGACAATGGGCCTCATTCACTAATAAATGCGCAGAAATGTTCTTACTCCTCATACAAAATAAGAAAATGCACAAAATCACTGTTGTTTTCATGATACGTGCGTTCCAGCTGTTTTTGTTGGTGGTCATGGACTCTGCTGGAGCTTCCTGCTCCTCCTAGCTCCACCCACCTGCTCACTCTCCTGCTCACACCTGTTACCTGTTTGTTAATCACCTGCCAGTATTTAACCCAGTCAGTTTCTGTCATTGTTGCCAGTTTGTTGTTTGTGCTTCAACATTGGTCCAACATTGTTATTCTCCTGCCTGCCTGGTAATTGAACTCTGTCTGTACCTGTTTTTGGATTTTGCCAGTCAATTTTGTACCTCTGCCTGGAGTTTTTTTTTTTTTTTTTTGAGTCTGTAGTTTCTTGAACTATGTTGCTTCATCGTTTTGGATTTGCCTTTTGATTTGGTTCTGCCTTTTGTACTAGTTGTGGTTCTTGGGAGTGTTTTGCCTTTTTGACTAGTTATTAAAGAGCTGTTTGTTTTCTGTTTCCTGACCTCTCTCTTGGAGTCTATCTGCATTTGGGTCCTTGTCTGAACTGTGATATTCCTACCACCGTACGTATATTAATGAATCAGTATCATTGTAAATCGGCAGGCCTGTTCCTGCATCCTGAATTTAGCATATTACCTAGGGTGACCATACGTCCTCTTTTGCCCGGACATGTCCTCTTTTAAGAGGCTGTGCGGCCTGTCCGGTCGGGGTTTATAAAATCCTTCAAATGTTCGGGTTTTTGATCTTGCCTAGGTTGAGCGCGACACAGAACAGTGTATTTATCATTCACGTTGAGTGGTTCCTTTAGAAACACGCTCTGAGAGGTGGAGTTTGAGCCGAAACCCGGAACATGTATTCATTCATTCAAAAATCAGTACAGAGGCGCTCCACTCTCACTCACTCACTCGCAGGCTGACAGGCAGGTAGGCACACTGCCAGAGAACACTCGAACAGAAAGAAAATGACGAAATGCAAATGTCATTTCACTGATGACATGCGAAAAAGAGTCCTCTTTTCAGAGAAACAGAATATGGTCACCCTAATATTACCACGCCCCAATGCATCTATATAAGGACATCTGTTCAGAGCATCAGGAGTTGACTTCTACTACCTCCACGTTGTCAGTAGGTGCGTTTCCATTACCCTTGGGTATGCGCAAAATTTAAGTAGCGCTAGAAAAAAATGGTAATGGAAACACCTGAATTTTGAAAAAGCACTAAAACATCGCTAAAAAGTTTTTATGCTTTCATGAGGTGGTTTTTCAGACGTTTCAACATTCAAATATATCACAAAAGCGCAATGGAAACACTTTTTCCGCAATTATACGTCACGGGACTAGACGTACCTGGTCACATGATCACTTCTCTGTGAGTAAACATGGCGCGCTACGTTTGGACAGAGGAGGAGACGGAGACTTTTCTCGCAATAATCTTTGAGAAAAACACAATGGCCATACTAGACAGCAAACAACAGAGGAATGCAGAGTGTTATTAGGAGATCTTCTATAATTCCATCTTTTTTTAATTCCATCTTCCAGCAGTGAAATCTCGCGGGATGATATTTGACGAGTGTTACGGCCCAAGAACAACCTTCAATGGAAACATGTTCAAAGCGCAAATACATTTTGTCAAAATTTTAGGAATATCGCTTTTATTTTGCGAAAAACTACAATGGAAACCCAGCTACTGTCAACCACACGGATCGTTCTCCTGGTTCCTCACCGAGAGTTTCGTCAGTAGATGAGCATTCTGAGTGAGATGATTAATAATTAGCTGACTCTACTGGTGCTGTGAGGGACATTGTACCAGGTATCTCAAACATAAATAACACATTAAACAGCTGCTGGATATTCTTGTGAATAAAAAATAAAAAATAAATAAATCTGAGTGGAGACTTGAGCTGTGTGTGCGTCATTTGCTCAGAAAATGTTTAAAATCATAAGAAGAGGCAAATTGTTTTGCGTCTTTCAGTTTGCACAAATTTGTGAAACTGTTTGTCAGAGCAGTGATGATTTATGTAACATTATAAATGTGACATTCTGATATGCACATGATTATATTTGTAATGTAAACTAAGTATTTAATTCAATATTCAATATTCAATATTATAAGCACGATGAGGGCGAAAATGTTATGGTTCTCAGTAACCAGAGAAATGGAGGAGGACCCAAAAGCAGGCAGAGGCAGAGGAGGCAGTTTTAAGGGGTTTTATTGCAGAGTTTTTGATGGAAGAGGTCCAGAGCAGGGGTGGTGAGGGAGTCCAGAGTGAACAGAGGCTGGGAGACTTGAGAGTACGAGGCAGGGTAGCAGGGCTAGGGCAGAAGGCAG
>RPOG01003734.1:7044-57187 GCA_008086565.1 Thalassoma bifasciatum | reverse complement strand
GTGTGTGTGTGTGTGTGTGTGAGAGTGTGTGAGAGTGTGTGAGAGTGTGTGAGAGTGTGTGTATGTGTGTGTGTGAGAGTGTGTGTGTGTGTGTGGTGTAGACAATGTTATGGGAAGTATCAGGTAACAACAAACACACACACAAGTGTTTCAGTGCGAGAGGAAGACTGGAATCCAAATCATCAAAACACAAAATAATGAAATAAATTAAGGAAAAAGTATTTATTTAACTTCTGCAACAACAACAACACATAAAACATAAAGTCTTCTCTGTTTTCTCTGTATCTTTGTTTCCATGTTCAGGAGTTAAACTCAGCCCAACACGTCTGTGGCCGATTGGCTGCTGAAAACCCCGTTCCTGGCGTAGAAAGTGTTTTTCACCACTGAGGACTTTGCTCTGGTCGGCGTGGAGTAACTCAGAGTGTAGTCACCTGAGGAGACAGGTGAAACGTGTCAGTGTGGTTTTAGGATCAGACTCACAGAGACGCTGAGCTCCTTTAAGGACAAACAGGAAGTTTATCTTTACCCAGCCTCCAGCCGTACTCCCAGGACGAGAGGATGGGGAAATCAAACTTCTCCTCAGGACGAATCCGCCCACGTTTCTGCAGGTACAGACGACGTCCTGTCCCCTACAGGACACAGAGTTTAGGAAATATACTGGAAAAACTTTATTGTTTTTCTGCAAATATTTACACATTTTGAATTTGATGCTGCAACTCGTTCCTAAAAATCTTGTTCAGGTTGAAGAAAAGTCTGATAAAGTTGCTGATGCTGAAAAAACATCTGTTTGGATCATTCCACAGGTGAACAGGTTGATTTAAACAGGTGAGTGTCATGATTGGGTATAAAAGGAGCATCATCCCCAAAAGGCTCAGTCCTTCACAAGCAAAGATGGAGCCAGGTTCACCACTTTGTCAACAACTGCGTGAGCAAATAGTCCAACAGTTTAACAACAATGTGTCAGGTATCGTGAGAAACACCAGTCGAGGTGGAGCCGATAGCAGAATTTAACCCAAAAGGATTTATTAGAAATAAACTCAAAAGTCCCAAACCTCATGAAAATAGAAAATCTAAGACACAGCCAGAGACACAGGAGACAAGAACTTGACAACACACCTACAAGAAACTGAACTCAAGACAAGGACGATACAGACAAAGGACTAATCANCAGAGAATCTGGAGAAATCTCTGCACGTAAGCAGCAAGGCCCAAAACCAACATTGAATGGCCGTGACCTTTGACCCCTCAGGCGGCGCTGCATTAAAAACCCACATCATTGTGTAAAGGATATTAGCACGTGGGCTCAGGAACACTTCAGAAAACCATTGTCAGTTAACACAGTTCATCACTACATCTACAAGTGACAGTTCAAACTCTACCATGCAAAGACAAAGTCACACATCAACAACACACACAAACGCCGCAGAACTCTTTTTGGAAATCATGGACGTGGTGTCCTCTGGGCCAAAGAGGAAAAGGACAATCAGGATTGTTCTCAGGTCAAAGTTCAAAAGCAGCATCACAGCTTGAGTAAAATCTCATGAGATTTAATTTGCAGAATGTGGAAGAAGGAAGGAGAACTGTAAGCAGCGGTAACCATGGATACCACAAACATTTTAAGAGCTGAACTAACATTTTGATGAACGTTGTTGGGTTGTTGCTGATGTTGTCGACAGATGGAGGCGCCAGAGTCTGTATGTGTGGTTGAGTTCACAGAGGAGGCGGTTGTTCACGTCCACACAGTGACGTGATTTTGTGACAAAAGTGTTTTCATTGCACTTTGATAAAAACTTCAATACGGAAACTTCTGTGAAAAACCCACCTCATGAGAGCGTCAGAACTTTTTTTCCAAATTTGAGAAGTTTTTGGTGTTTCCATTACTGTTTTTTAGGTTTTGTGCAATTCTTTGGGTAAGTGTCCCAGTATCTGTGAAGGCAGCATTAATGCTGAAAGGTACAAACAGGTTTTGGAGCAACATCTGCTGCCATCCAAGACACTTTGTCTTTTTCAGGGACGTCCCTGATTATTTCAGCAAGACAATGAAACCAAGACACATTCTGCTCCTGTTACAACAGCGTGGCTCCGTAGTAGAAGAGTGCAGCTCCTAGACTGACCTGCCTGCAGTCCAGACCTGTCTCCCAAGAACAAAATACAACAACAAAAGCTCATTTTAATCCTTGCAGTGACTCATACCTGCTGTGAAAAGTCCTGATAGAGAGTTTTTCTGGTGTGGGGGGAAACTGGTCTCATCAGGGGGGGAACACGGTGCCTCTGCCCCACCTCTGCAGGAACCACAGGAGGAGGAAGGAGGTCGTTCTTCTTCTGTGGTGTCTTTGTTGCAGTCGGCAGCACAGGCCTCATGGGTGAAGTAATAACAGAAGAAAGTGAGTTTTCTGTTCACAGGTTAAAGTTGAAATCATGTGAAGAATTTAAGGATGTAGAGTTTATAAAGCAGCTCACCTTTGGTCGGCAGGTAGAAGAGGCAGCTGTGTTTTCTCTGTGTTTTGATAACAGGACGGATAAAGATCAGCGTATCGTCTCTTCCAGGCCAAACGCGTCAGCGTCTCCTTCTGGATCTGTTCCCTGTAGAAGTTCTGGCTCTGGGTCGTCATCACGCCGCGCATCATCTGCCCCGTCACACACTTTAGAGACTCAGTGTGATATTTTTGGAATATTTAAACATTATTTATAACTTCACAGTCACAGACTTTCACTGGTTTTCAAACTGAATTTTCATATGAAGGCAGAAAAACTTAAATTCAGCTGATTAAAGAATCTTAAAAAACTGAAGTTGTCAGACTGTTAAACTCACACTACCATCAATTCTGATCTGAACTATAAAACATTTTTTTTTTAGGTGTTTAACTGTTTGCACAAGAATTTAGTGCAAAAACTGAACTAACTTTGACTTTTATAATTTTTCTATATTTCTATTTAATGTGTTTATTTCACTTGATATTTGACTAAAGGTCTAATTTAAATTGCTCTTTCAATTCCTAGTATTATAGAGTTTTTTTTATTTAACCATTTTTCCTTAACAGTCTTATTGTGAACATATTATTAATTTAGGCTTTTCAAATTTTCTGTTTATATTTTATTCATGAATTTTACTCTATATTTTACTTTATATTAGATTTAATTTGCTTCTTCTCCTTTTATTTTTTCCATTTTACTATACATTCTCACTGTGTAGTTATCATTTATTAAGGCTTTTCTAATTTCCTCTTTCTTTTTTATGTGTATAATTTACTTTTTTTTTAACAGATGGTTTAATTTTAATGGCTCTTTCAATTCCTTGTATTTTTATATTTTAACCACTTTACTGTCATTACCGTCATATTGTGCACTCATTATTTTTTCAGGCTTTTCTAATTTTCTGTTTCTATGAAATGTGTAAAGTTTCCTTAATGTTTCAGTTACTGTTAAATTTCTCTTCCTCTTCTTCTGGTGGGTTTTACCTCAGACAGACTTTAAAAACTTTATTTAGAGCAAAATTCAGAATCTGCAGGACAAAAAATCAAATCATTTGCATCATCTTTTTAACAGTGTCCACAGCTAAAAACCACATTAACGCTTTCACTTCTGGGTTCTGACACATTTTTAGATACTTCTTCGTTTGTTTCTGTTGTTTTTCTGGTTCTCAGCAACATTTTAGGGACTTTTTGTTTGGTTAAAAGCTTAGATTTGCATCTTTTAGTGTCAACAAAGGAAAGGGTGTGGTTAAATTTAGAAATGCATTCACCTCAGAGTCAAACACTAACACGTGAGCAGACAAAAATAAAAAGAACAACTCAAAGAAAAGTAAAAATAAATATTAGAGACATATATCCAAGCACATTTATACCATAAATATGAGCATTCACAAACATTTACAGCAGCTGTTTGTCATTAAAATCAGATAAAGCTGGATTATAAAATATGTTAAATAAAATTACAGGATTATAATTATTAGAAATCTTATTTTTACCTCCAGTTTTCCTGACGCAGAGCTGAACTGATCAGTGTGTCTCTGCAGGATCGAGGTGTGGATCAGGTGACGTTGTAAGACAGAGAAACATGAGACACTTCCTGTTCTTCACCACTGGAAACATGTTACACTGACCTGAACGTCATCATCCGTCAACTTTAAAACCTCCAAAGTGAAATTATACTGCAATAATTTCATATTATGGAAGGGTGACTCATGTTTTACCATGAATAAACATTATTTCAGAAAATGAGGGTTTCCCCTGTAAACTAAAATAAGACTAATTTAACCTGTTTTATTTTTAATTATAGTAATTAGATCATAAACTATATATAACATTTTTTTGTTTTGTTTTCAGGTGAATAATTTTAGAAATATTGTCATTTTCTCATCTCTCCTTGGACAGTCTTACCATACCTCTTGATGAAACAATGAAGATGTGGCGCCCCCTATTGACCATGAGGAATAATGCAAGCTTAAAGCACCTTGAAGTTCAAGTAATGAAAATAATTAGCTAAATCCACCTCAATCTGCTCACGTTTTATGTAAATATTTTACAAAAAGTTTGAGAAAATCAAGTCAAATTATGTGAAAAAAAAAATCATTAAAATCGTCAAATTTTTAGAAAAAAGTCAATTTTTGGGGGGATTAAAGTTAAGTTTCAATTTTCAATCTCAAAATTTCGACTCAATATGTCTAAAATATCTCAACAGAGACAGTTTTTCTTTATCTTTTTACTGGAAGAAATGGCAACTTTCCCTATTTATATTCACATTATAGAAAATAATCACTCAAACAGATATGGAGAGTTTTAAATAATGTTTGGATTATGAAGCTACTTTGTCATTTTTAAAGATCTTTGTGTATTTATTCCAAGAGGCCAAGTTTTAGAATATGGTCCCTCTATTTTCTGTATTATAATAATGTTAGTTACTGACCATAAATATCCACGGTTAACTTTATCTGATGAGCTCGTTGGTGAAACATGTCGATAAAAAAGTTGAATAAATATATGCAAAGTATTATACTCATAACTGTTTAAAGTGTGTCATGATAACCTGGTGTAGCTTTGTGCAAAAAGAAAAGTACACATAATTTTTTGGACAGTTTTATTTTTATTTACCCAAACAATTACACCTCCCTTTAACAGACACAAACACATGAACAGCAAAATCAATATATGAGTTATTTACACGACTCCTGGTTACAAAGTGTTTTCTAATTTACAAGAAAATGACAAGTTTAACCCGTTCCCTCCCTGTATCCTGAGATAATTGATTAATAATAATAACTATCTACTAGTTACACAATTATAATAAAGAAAAAGGAAATACAAGAACTTATTTTGATTGTTGTAAAAAATGTGTAAAAAACATTGAAAGTACTCATGATATAGTTTGAAGAGTTATGTATATTCTACTCTTATATAAACCCACAGTTTTGACAAGCAGTTGAACAACAGTAACTATTTCACAACATTTTTATGGTAAAATCTTATTTAACTGTGTCCTGTTCAAACCAGTGGCATCAGGAAAAAGATGCTATCTCTCTCTTTTTTTTTTTTGTTAATACAGCAGCACAGAAATTGTACACAAAAGCAAAAATTGATTTCAGGCACAGAATACTTTTTTAATGTAAGCTCTTGAAGAAACAGTGATGTATTGAAACTTATACCCTGCAAAAACTGAAATCTAAGTAAGTCATTATGTTTTATTTGTAATAAAATTTGTTGTATTATTTTTGATTTGAGCCATATTCACCAGATCAAGACATAAAAATGTCTTATTTCAAGTTTTTTTAAGCACAAAAATAAAGTCTGAATTGCTTGTAATAAGTCTAAAAAAATCTGCCAGTGTCTTAATGCAAGAAACTGTTTTTCTGATCCCATTGGCAGATTTTTTTGTCTCATTACAAGTAATTCAGACCTCAAATTTGTCTTTAAATAACTTGAAATAAGACATTTTCCTGGACTTATCAGTAGAATGTAGCTCATATCAAGAATAATAAGACAAGTTTTACTAAAAATAAGACATAATGTTCTATTACTCTTAACCTTTTTTTAATGGTAAATTTGGCAGATATATTCTTTTTCTTATTTTTTCCTATTTCCATATTACTGGAAATATTATTATTATTAATATTACAATTATTATTACTACTATTATTCTTATTATTATCATTACTGTTATTAATATAAATCTATTGTTATTTCTATTATTCTTCCTATTATTGTTATTATAATTATTAATTATCATTATTTTTACTACTATTACTGCTTTTGTTTTGTTTTATTTGGTACTTTGACTATTATTTATTTATGTATTTAACACTATGTGTATCGATTTTATATAATGCCTATTTTTACAAGATGTATCTGTATCTTTACTAAAAAATTAAATAAAAAAAAAGGTTTGGGGAAAAAATAAATAATAATAAGACATAGCGACTTGCTTGGATTTCAGATTTTTCAGTGTATGTTCCTAAATGAATCGATTTCGCCCTCATGATAAAGATAATTTAAGAACATGTCAGCGTCTATAACTGGATAAGTTTTAGTCACAGATTCACCTTGTGTTTGATGACATCATCGTTACCTGGTCACCTGTCACTTCACTGAAAATATCTTCAGGAGTTTTTGATCCAAACTGCTGACGTATGGAAACATCCTCTCAGTGAAAGTGTGTGTGAAAGTATAAATCTCTGTTTTTGTATCAGGGTCAGAGAATGTTAACTTTCCTTTGTTCCAGTCCAAACAAACTCTGATCTTCTTCAGATCCTCCAGAAATAAAACGGTGGAGAACTCAGGCAGCGAGCGAGCAGAGTATCCACCGTCACAGAACCCGACTCTCCACAGTCCAGAGAGCGGTTCTCCTTTTCTTTGGACTGATTCTGCCAACACGCCAACTTTCCAGTCTCTACAGTCTCTGACGTCCACGTCCCAGCTGTGAATCCCTGAGTTAAACCCCTCAGAGCCCAGAACGATGGGGAAGAACTCAAACCTCTCAGGATTATCAGGAAGTTTCTGTCTGTTCCCGAACTTCACTCCGCTCAGATCTTCAGTCAGGACGAGTTCAGGATGAGCAGAGTTTGGATCCAGAATCACAGGACTGTAGGAAACCAGCTTCTTCATCTTGTTCCAGATGTTGTAGCTCAGGTTTCCCAGGTGTTTGGCTTCATCTATCAGAGCTCCTGTAACCAGCTCTGGATCCTCCTGAAGGGGGCGCTGTTGGACTCTTTTCACTGCAGCTTTGTAGTTTTGGAGGAAAGAAACATCCTCAGCTCTCAGTTCTTCCTCTGTGACTGTGATTGTTTCTGAAAGAGCTGCTATCTCTTTATCCAGACCTTCAATCTTCTCCTCTATGACCCGACTCTTCTGCTCCTCTTCGTCCCTCAGAGAACAGACTCTGGCCTCTTCTTCTTCTTCTAGAAACTTGTGAAGCTTCTGAAACTGCTTTTTAATCTGCATCTCTGTGTATTTTGCCTGGAGTTTAATGTGTTCCCCTGTTTGAACACAGTTTTCTTTCACTCGTTCAAAGATCTTCAGTTTATCCTGAATGGGATCCAGAGATTTCCTCAGCTTCTCTCTGTGCTCCTGAGCCGCCTCATCCACGGGTCTGAACCTGTGGTTGTTGTGCGTCTGTGAACTTTGACAGATGACACAAACCGGATCCTCATGATCCAGACAGAAGAGTCGCAGTTTTTTTGAGTGCTGGCTGCACAGAGCTTTGGACTTGGCTAAAGCTTTCTCTCTCTCCTCGATAAAGGCCTCACACAGGTTTTTTAGCACCAGGTTACAGGGAGGATCACTCTGTTCAGATACTTCTTTACAAACCGGACAAACTTGTACCTGTTTCTCCCGCCACCATCGCTGCAGACAGTCTTTACAGAAGCTGTGGGTACACGGCAGGAAAACAGGAACTTTGAAAATGTCGTGGCAGACCGGGCACAGGAGTTCCTTTTCAGACTGCGATGCCATTTTCTCACGAGATAAACTTGAAAAACACAAGAAAAATGACATTACAATCAGTCAGAACATTGATTTACTCCACTTCCCCTTTACCAACATGAGATTACTTACTTTCACTTTGAGAAAACTTCAACTCCTTTTCTGCTGCAGTTTTTTTGTAGGTGTTCTGATCTTTTCTTCCTTTCTCAGTTGAAATTAAACCGCTTCAAGTAGAGATTTTATGCAAAAATGTTTGTTATCCTCTGTCTTTAGTGTCGTTGTTTTTCTCTGAGAGAGGAAATAAAAAAGTGACCTGGTTTGTTTGGTGACTCAGATTTGGGAGGAGCTTTATCAAACAAAGGGTGTGTTTTATTTGAAGGTTTCTCTTTCTTTGTAGACTGATCAAATAAAGAAGTGTCACATTCAGAAGATATTTTTCTACAACCACAATGATGCGCAGTTCAAAACTTTTTTTTTTCAATTCCAATGAAGCTGAGACACTGTGTAGGACATAAATAGGAATCAAATACAATGATTTGCAAATCCAGTTTAACCTATGGGTCAATGACAAAAAGAGGCTGCTCTATCCACTGTCCTCCTCTAAAAAAAAAAAANTTCAAGTTGAGATTTTATGCAAAAATGTTTGTTATCCTCTGTCTTTAGTGTCGTTGTTTCTCTCTGAGAGGAAAGAAAGAAAGTGACCTGGTTTGTTTGGTGACTCAGATTTGGGAGGAGCTTTATCAAACAAAGGGTGTGTTTTATTTGAAGGTTTCTCTTTCTTTGTAGACTGATCAAATATAGAAGTGTCACATTCAGAAGATATTTTTCTACAACCACAATGATGCGTTGCGCAGTTCAAAACTTTTTTTTTTCAATTCCAATGAAGCTGAGACACTGTGTAGGACATAAATAGGAATCAAATACAATGATTTGCAAATCCAGTTTAACCTATGGGTCAATGACAAAAAGAGGCTGCTCTATCCACTGTCCTCCTCTAAAAAAAAAAAAGAAAGAAGAAAGCTGCAACCAAATAATCTGATGTCACAGTTTTGTATACGCCTAAAGTAAAACCAACTGTATTGTCCCCAAATGCTGAATCTGATCAACCAGCGCAAGGTACAAGGGAGGTTTGTAGCTCCAGAGCCCAACAAAGAAACCACAGACTGGATCCCAGGATTAAATTAACAACTTTCCTTTTTCTGGAGTTTTGCAACATGGGCAACATGTTGGATACATAGTGGATCCTCTGCTTGTCTTCGTATCGCTGCTGGATCTAATAAAACTGCACAAGGAGAAAGGAAGGTTTTTTTTTTTTTTTTTACACTAGAGCCCGTTTACGTAAACCAGAGGATCCACAGGAAATTAAGGAGGATGAAGTTTTTATGGAGGACATGTTTGGATCTGGATCTTTGGGAGTGTAACTGACTTTAGAGAAATCAGAGCAAAAGTTAGATTTTCTCCTCCACCTGCATCTGTTTGTGCCTCCTGCTGGACCCACCTACGAAAAAGTGGTAGAGAAACTGTGGAGATGCTGGGACAAGGGACAAGAAAAGGTTAAAAAAAAAAATAATAATTTCACGTGCGCACTTAAAATTTTTGCATGCTCACTAGAAACCATAGGGCACACCAGAAATGCTTCAGATGAACACCTGACAGTTTTCTTCTCTACAAAATGACAAAACAAGAGTTAGTGCGTGCGTATTATCACCTGTACGACCACGTCTGTTTCGACGTAAAGGATTCACCACTTTGGATCCTGTGTTTGATTTCATAGAGGGACAGCTTCAAACATCTGGCCAGCTCTGTGACTATCTTTGGATGTTCACAAAATGTCACCGAAAACTTTTAGGTGAGCACCAGAAAAGGTTTCAGGTGAACACTTGAAATTTTCAGGTGAGCACGTAAAAGTTTCAAGTGTGCACATGACATTATTAATTTTTTTTTTTTTTTACCTTTTCTTGTCCCTTTAGGGGCTCCGTACTGATCAGATCGAACAGGGAGAAAGGGAATTTTTACACCAGCGCCCGTTTACGTGAACCAGAGGATCCACAGGGAGCTGAGGAGGATGAAGTTTTTATGGAGGCCATGTTTGGATCTTTCTCTGATGTGGGACACACATGTTTGTGGAGCGGAGTGTAACTGACTTTAGAGAAATCAGAGCAAATGTGAGATTTTCTCCTCCACCTGCATCTATTTGTGCCTTCTGCTGGATCCACCTACAACAAAGTGGCGGAGAAAATGTGGAGACGCTGCAGGAAAAAACTTGCAACGTCTCCAACCTCAATCAAATGTAAATGAGAAGAAAGAAACACCAACAACTCAATTCAAGTGAAAAAAGAAAAGAAATAAAGAAAACATGTTTGAATTGAAAGGTTGATTTAACATTTTTGAGAATGTTAACGGTTAATTAAGTGAGAAAAAATAATTCATAATGAATAGTAGTAAAAATCCTCTGGTGGTTGTTTTAAAAACTCAAGTTGTCCAGCAGGTGGCGATGTTGTCTGCACATTTCTCTTGTTTCCATGTCGAGCTGCATCACTTCCTCTCTCAGCCCAGGTTTCACCGAACTGTTCAACTAATTTAAGGTGTTAAAGATCTGCTTTTTTACACCAGAAAACTTTTTTTCTGACTATATTTGATTGTCGAATGAAATAAAAATCTGAATATTCAAGAAAACAAACTATGACTCAGAATAAAACAGGATGAGTCCAGAAGTTGAGATGACATTTTTATTCTCTGACACATTTCTGTTTGCTCCACACTCCCTGTGAAGGGAGGTTATCACGGGCCTGTCTGTGTAACTCACCCACACACGTACACATGGACTAACTCACACACACACATGCACACACTTTATATCATGTTGTTTAATGAAGAATTTGTATTGTTTGGGTATTTTTGTGTTAGGTAGATTAATAAGTTGGGGAATTAGTTTTGAGTATTTAAATGACTACTGTAGCTTATTTTGATTTTCGATTGGCCAATCAATTTATACATAATTTTCACTCTTATTCTGTTGATAACGTTTTTCTATCATTTCATCCATTGCAATAGAGTTTAAGCTATAGTTTATTAAAATGGGAGCTGGTTTATTACAGTTCTCTGTCTGTGAGTGTGGGGAGATAATTAGAGCACCTGTGGGGAAATTATAATGAGGCTGGTGTGGCTCAGGTGTGTGAGACCTCTCCAGAGCCGAGAGCCGGAGAGGCGAGTCAGGAAGATGTCTCCGCGAGGAGCTCTTCGTGTAGAATGGTTTTTTGCCTGCTGTAACTGCCAGAAGAATAAATAAAGAAATAATAGTTTGCTAAACCGGGGTCCGGAGTTTCCATCCTATTGAGCGAACTTTGACACTCCCCCACTGTGCAGTCACAAACATCCTGTCACACACACTCACACACTCTCACACACTCTCACACACACACACACACACACCGGTGCCCTGAGTGTAATCTCCAGTGGAGGTGTGAGCATTAATCGCCTCCTCTGTCTCTTCCTAAGAGGTTTATTCACCTGCTGATCACGGCAGCTGCTCTCTGTTCCAGCAGGAAGATTCAGATCTGGGTCAGAAATAAACATGTGAAGGAGGAGACGTCCTGCAGAGCTTCAGTGCTTCATCATCTTCGAGGAGATAGAGGAGGAGGAGATAGAGGAGGAGGAGATAGAGGAGGAGCAGACTGTTTGACTCTGAGGTCCAGGAGGAAGCAGGGATGTCAAAAGTCAGGCCCTTGTTCTCTTTTCACTGTCTACTTTTTATGTTTTCAACACTTTATTTAAAGCTGAATGTATAAGACTGACATGGCACTGTTGTAACATGACACAACAATTGTTATTAAGTTGAAGGAGGCTTCATTCATGTTTGTGAATGTTGTTATTAGGTGTCATTCGGTCAATTGTCACCTTTAAAGCAAACTCGACATTGTTTGGGGATGTCTTTGTGATGACAACTTGACATTTACAAAGACACTGTCTTTTATGACAGTGCCGTGTCAGTCTTAAACATACACCTTCAAATAAAGTGCTACCCTGATTTGTTTAATTGCATTTGGTGTGATGCAAAAATGTGGTCTGTGAGACGCTGTGAGTTTTAAAAAAAACACAAATGAAGACATCCACTAACAGTATCAGGGTCGTCTGCTACTTTTTTTCATTTCTTTTTTCCGTCTGTATTTGTGTTGTTATTTTACTTGTGTGCTCCTGCTTTATTTGTGGGAAAACAGGCCTCCTGTTACAGCTTTAAATAGCTTCTTTGGGGTCACCCTTTCCACACATCCACTGAGAAATCTATTGTACACATGTATATGTATATGTATATCTATGCATGTGTGTATCAGTGTTAGTAAAGCTTGATGTGTGTGAATAAACTAAACTAAACTAAACTAAACTAAACTAAGACACAAGACTGAATCAAGGAAATAAAATGAAGAAAAAATGGTCTAGAATGCAAGATAAAACAACAACCTGGACAGATGCTAAAAAAAATGCAGAAAACTGAACCTGTTCAGAAGAGAATAATGATGTATGAAAGTTTTGGTGTCAGTGTGCAAACATAATTGACAACATGGAATCAAATTTACAGTTGTGCTCATAAGTTTACCAGTGGACCTGCCATTGGCTACAGCAGAATAAAGTGAAGGTTCTGGAGTGGCCATCTCAGTCTCCTGACCTCAATATCATTGAGCCACTCTGGGGAGATCTCAAACCTGCAGTTCATGCAAGACAGAGCAAGAATTTACAGGAACTGGAGGCTTTTTGCCAAGAAGAATGGTCAGTTTTACCATCTGAGAAAATAAAGACCCTCATCCACAACCAGCACAAAGACTCCAAGCTGTCACTGATGTTAAAGGGGAAATACACGCTGTTAAGAACTGGGGGAGGGAAACTTTTCATCAGGGTCATTCTGGAAGTTTCTGTTGTCATTGTGATTTTTATTTAGTAAATGTCTTCACCCAACCACTAACCATGAGTGACAGAAAAGTTTTTGTGTTATCATTCATAATCTCTGAGAAATGGCCAAGAAATCACAAATCCTGCCAAAACTCATGAGCACAACTGTGCATTGGATCCACTTTTGCAGTTCTGCTGCGTCCCTGCTCCGGCAGGTTGCAGCAGATAAAGAAGCTTTAGATGGACTAAACATTTACTGAAATACTACAATTTCTTCAAGTGTTATATTTCTCTCAGACTGCTTGACCTTCTGCTGTTGCTCACCACAACAACTCTTTCTCCTGCTCACACCTGATAGGTTGATATAGTAGATGACTTAAATACTCATAAACGTGTATTTAAAGTATCTTAAGAGATGTAAATTAGAGACTTGGTGAAGTGTCTCTTTACTTGACCTGAAACTTGTTGCTTTAAACAGACTTTTAAAGGTTTTGAAGTACACTACTTGTTGAATTAATCTCCTCTTATTAAAAATAAACCACCCACTGAGTGTGCACTAAAACACAAAAGCACTGACGGGCTGTGGACAGACGTGGACCCCCCACCGTGAGAGCAGAATAGACTCAGATATCTTCAAACCAACAGAGACAGAAAAACATGTTTAATGAGAGTGTTTTCAGAGCGATAAGGAGACGGGACAAAGGGCTCGTGGATTGTTTGGTAGTCTGGAAGGACAGGGAGAGACAAAAGAGCAGACGGACCCAAAGGACAGGACAGAGACAAGGACAGAGACAAGGACGGAGTGAAGAGGAGGAGACCAGCTGCTCAGGAGACGCTGCTGTCATGTTTCTGAGGGACAGGAAGTTACAAAGGGAGCATCTGCTGATTGATAACGTGACGTAGGGAGGTCAGACCATGAATCCTTCACATGAATTTATCTTCTCTACTTGTTTAAAGTGTATTTTCAGACTTGGACCTCTTGGTGGAAACAAGGCTTTGTGGAGAATATTTGACCACACCAACACCCTGATCACCTGACTTTGGAGCTTTGATGTGAAGAATATTCAAGTTTTTCTGCTTCTCACTCACTTTACTGTCAATGAGGGCAAAGAGCGTGGAGAAAGACACATCCTGTGGTGGTGGAAAAGATGTTAGTCTGTTTAAGAAGAGTCAAATCATTGGCATCAAGCAGAGAAAACATCTAAGGAGATTGATGTACACGGCAAAAACTGAAATCTAAGCAAGTCATTATGTCTTATTTTTAGCAACATTTATCTTATTTTTCTTGATTTGAGCCACATTCACCAGACCAGGTCATAAAAATGTCCTATTTTAAGTTTTTTAAAGACAAAAATGAGGTTTAAATTGCTTGTAACAAGAAAAAAAAATCTGCCAATGGGATGAGAAAAAGTTTCTTGTATCAAGACATCTTTCTAATTTCAAGAAACTCTACGACAAATTTATCTTATCCAATTGGCAGATTTTTTTTTTACTTGTTACAAGCAATTTACACCTCATTTTTGTCTTTAAAAAACTTAAAATAAGACATTTTTATGACCTGGTCTGGTGAATGTGGCTCAAATAAAGAACAATAAGATAAATGTTACTAAAAATAAGATGTAATGACTTGCTTAGATTTCAGTTTTTGCAGTGTAGAAATGACTAAAATTGGGTGAAGAACTGTCCAACACATTATTAAAAACTGGAAGAATGGTGGGGAACCATTGTCTTCCACTGTCTATCACTTAAATGTCTGGCAAAATCAAATGGTAGAAAAACAACGGTAGAACTCAGGAGTATGTTTAATAGTGAAAGTAAAAGCATTTCTACACGCACAATGAGAGGGGAACTCAAATTTAGGCTTCAGTTTGTTAGGGAGCATAAAGATTGGACTCTGGAGCAATGGAAGAAGGTCATGTGGTCTGATGAGTCCAGATTTACCCTGTTCCAGAGTGATGGGCGCATCAGGGTAAGAAGAGAGGCAGGTGAAGTGATGCTCCCATCATGCCTAGTGCCTACTGTACGAGCCTGTGGGGGCAGTGTTATAATCTGGAGATGCTGGTTCCAGGTTATTCCATCAACGGGTTTTTTCTTCCCTAATGGCATGGGCATTTCAAGATGACGAACGAGTGGTACATGGAGCATGAGACGTCTTTCTCACACATGGATTGGCCCCCACAGAGTCCGGACTTTAACTCCATTGAGAATCTTTGGGGTCAGACTCTCCCATCATCAAAACAAGATTTTGGTGAAAAATTAATGACTCACTGGATGGAAATAAATCTGTGACTTTGCAGAAACTTATAGAAACAATAACACAGTGAATGTGGCTGTAGTCATGTGGTCCATCCAAATAGGAGAGTGTGTGACCTTTTTTATTGACCAGGCAGTATATAATCACAATATTTAAAATAAATGCATTAAAAAAATGTGGGTTTTTTTGTCTTTTCTTGACTATGACTCAGGTAAAAATGCTCTTAGGACTATTAGTATATAAATTAAAAACATGCATTGATGTGGATCTCGTGGTTGATTTGAAACTATTTCTAAACCCTGTGAGTTCATCAGAGCTTTGTTTACAGCTGAGAAAATTGCACCAATTATCATTTATCTCCTCATTTCTTCACCTTTTGATGAAGCTGCAGCATGTGAAGCTTCCATGTTATCAGCTTCCTCCTCTCTGCATGAATTCCTCTGTGTTTCCACCAAACCTGCCTGAAAACCACACGATAAGGAGATTGGATTCAAATCTACCTTTTTATAAGACCCCTCTTTAATTAATTCTTCATAATTCAAGGTTTTAAAGAAAGAAAATCATTTGAGACTTAAAGAGCTTGTTGGTGTTTTTAACTGGTTGAATGAGGAGCTGGTGCGTCTCCGTTGAAAAAGATCTGTAGCTTAATAGAAAGATAATGCAGAGGTGGGGGGGGGGGCGCGTTCCTCTGAGGAGAGAAAAAGATGATTAAATTGAAAAGTTTAAGTAGATTTTAAGCTGAATAAGCAACCTGATATCCACTTCCACCTGAGTCTTTACCCGTGGAGTAAATGACCTCACGAGCTTGGCAGGAAGCTCAATCAATTCAAACAGTGGTTCACAACCTTTTTCCAACTCAGGGCTCAGACTTTAACGTCTCACAAATGTTTGTGGACCACCTCAGACCCATAAATATGGAGGTTATAAAATGCCAAATTTGTAATAAATACCTGATATGTCATAAAAACGATGTAACAACGACTCAAAATATAGAAACTTGTCAATAATGTAACGGATGTTGATATTAAAACCTGTTAACTTTTACCTTTATGTCAGTTATTACATTTTGGTTTTTGTTACTTTTTTATTTTCCACCACATTTCAGGCAAAACACTTTCTTCCTCTTATTCAGTGGTTCCCAACCTGTGGGTCGTGGCCCCCCGTCGGGCCGTGAAGGTATTACAAGTGGGCCCGCCAAATCATTTCCAAAATAGTATGATTTTTGTGTTGTTGTTTTTTTTTTATTTTTTTTTTATAAAGATACAAAT
Source organism: Thalassoma bifasciatum (assembly GCA_008086565.1). Taxonomy (NCBI): domain Eukaryota; kingdom Metazoa; phylum Chordata; class Actinopteri; order Labriformes; family Labridae; genus Thalassoma; species Thalassoma bifasciatum. Next base: position 40,868 of record RPOG01003734.1, on the reverse strand, counting down.
ATATAGCACAATGTTTAAATTACACTTTTAAGAATATTAAAAATGTAAACAGAAAAAAGTCCTTTAAAATAAATGGCATGTTAGAAGAAATCAAATGAATCAATCTAATGTAATAATGACCAGAAATACAAAAAAAAGTGTATAACTTTTCAAAAAATGTATCAAAAGTGCTTGGTTATTAATTCATTTGACTTTTTATTTGGAATATTTCAATTTGATGTGATCACCATCCCCAGTAAGGACGTGGTAATAGTTCATAAATCTGGATAATTAAGTCATAATGTTGAGATAAAAATGTTCACTTCAAACAGAAAAGAAAGTGTTTTGAATGAGTATTTAGGTGATGAAGCTTCTTTGTTGTCTTTGAGTAACTTTTTTGAAGTGGATCCTTTTTTTGAGTTGTTAGAATATGGTCAGTGTAATAAAAACTCCTTCATTTGTGGATTTAAATCCCTCCTTCTTTACGTTTTTGTACATCTTTATATCTGGATGAGCAGGAGCTGCCCTCAGTGAGACATCTGTCTTAAAATTATTTCAATTACAAGTTATAAAAGTGTGTTTTTTTCACAGCTGCAGATGGTACAAAGCCTCCTCTGACCTCCGGGCTTCATGTCTGTAATTGTCATTTTTAAAACGATAAAGCTCCAATTAAAGAGTGTGATAGGAGGAATAAATCCATTCTAGAGGGAGTCCAGTTGATTCTGTGTGTGTGTGTGTGTTTACCCTGACGTGACCTGTTGAAGGTGTGTGACTGGAACCAGGAGATTAACACTAACTCGTTTAACATCCGATGTGGTGTGTGTTAGTTTGTGTGTGTGTGTGTGTGTGTGTGTGTGTGTGTGTGAGAGAGAGAGAGAGAGAGCTAGGGATGAACTGTTTGTGTGTTATCAAACCTGCTGAACGTTCAGGTGTATTTTATTTAACAGAGGACTGAATCAGGAGGAGCTTAGAGCAGAGGTTCCCAACCTTTTCCATCTCAGGACTCTCAGCCCACCTCAGACCCATAGAGAAGGTCAGTGGTGGAAAGAGTACTGAAAATCTGTACTCAAGTACAAGTACATTGCAATGAAATTACTCAATCACAAGTTAAAGTACTGGTGTTAGAAAATTACTCAAGTAAAAGTACAGAGTGTTCGTCAAAAAAACTACTCAGATTATTAGTTACTTTAACTGGTGATGTCACTGTCACTTCTCCAGATTGGGCTCTAAATTTATTCCTTTTTGCTTTACTAATAGTTGAAACGCTAACAATCAATAATCATTAATAACTGATAAGATCGAAAACAAGTGTTTTTTGCTCATTTTGATTGTTTTTTTGTTTTTTTTTTGTCTTTTTCTCATTTGAAGTTTTTATTTCCTTATTCAGCAAAGGTCTCAGGCACAAAAAACTAAATTAAATGAGGTGCAGTTGAATATCCATGAATACATTTTTAACTGGTTAAATTCTTAACACAAAATCAATTAGTTATCAATCATAAACACCCTTTAACATTTTTTTGTTTGGTTTTTCATCCATATGTCCTGGTTTTCATTGGCTTGTTTGTATCAAATCACTTTACTGGCTACAAAAATGCAGATAAAAGATCCAGATATTAATGAAAATTGTACTCAGTACTCAACTATGATTTTAAAAGTAACTAAGTAGATTACATGGCATAATGATTACTTAAGTACAAGTAAAAGAAAAGACTTGAAAATCTACTCATAAAAGTACAAGTACCCCCCCAAAAAAACTACTTAATTACAGTAATCTGAGTATTTGTAATTAATTACTTCCACCCTCAGACAAGGCCATATAAACTTTCTCAAGGCACTCTTTAATACATAAATATTTGAGCATTTTCACCCTTAGTATACCCACTTACTATACTTACTTTTTAATGACTGGCGTTTACAAACCATTCCTCCAAACCAAAACCAGAGAAACTGATTTATCATCAGATTTTCAAGTTTCTAAGTGTACCTGAATGTATCATGAGTGACGTCAAAAACTTGGGCTAATAAAGTGGAAAGATGAGAGAAGTTTATCAACATCATCTACATAAAGATGTACAGAAAGTATACCTTTTGCTTGATATAAATTCTGTAAAAAAACCAAAAATGTATACATTTTTTCTGCTTTTATAAAGCCATAAATGATGAATGTTCACCATGTATTTGCACTCCAAAGATCCTTTGAATTTTGGCTGAATCTATAGAGGTGAAGGACTTCACTTTGTGGAGAAAAATGAAACCACAGTGAGTCAAAATGTGACCAAAAGAAAAGAAAAGACCAAAAACTGCTCAGTATCCCTGGGGTTAAAATCCTTTTAAATGGGACTAAGTTTTTACATTTAAAACAGTGTTCTGTATTTTTTTAACTTGATGTTATTACACCCCCCACACACACAAATGGCACTATTTCAGAAATGATTTGGCGTCCACTTGCAATTCCTCCGCGGCCCACCAAGGGGCCACAACCCACAGGTTGGGAATCACTGGCTTGGAGGTCGACCTGTCATGATAAAAAAATTTTCTGGACGATATATTGTCCCAGAAATTATTGCCATAAACGATAATATTGCTGTTTTGATACCAATAAACTAATAATATTACTAATATAATAATAATGTTATAATGGTGCAAGTACTCCCTTTCAAAGATAAATAACCTTTTATTTCTTAAGGATATTTAAAATTGGAAGTATATTATGAACAAAGACATTGTAAATATCCAAAATAAATAATCAACACAACCAAAAACAATTAATAAAAAAGACTTTCAGTCTCTATAAACAAAAAAATGCACTTGAATAAAAACCACACACAAACAAAAGCAAAATATAAAATAGACTCTGTTGCTGATAAGAAAAAAAAACTCACAGTGAAGTTACTGAGCTCTTTTTTATATTATTGTGCAATTAATTGATTTATTGATTATTGCGACAGGCCTACTTGAAGGTTTCATTGAACCTGTTAACCTGTTGTTTGCATTGTCAGGTCAATATAGACCTTTAAAAGCTAGATCAAGAAAGAATTAGTCGAGTGATGACTGATTTGAAACACATTTCCTCTAAACATGAAGCTGCAGATGTACTTTTATTTGTCAAGAGGTATCAGTTTTATTCATACAAGCCAAGAAAACATGAATAAGCTGGACAAAATTTATATTTATGCATCAAAATGGAACAAATGTTGCCACATGGTTTGTTTGGAACTGGTCTGTGTGTGATCAGACTGAAAACATGAGTTATTTCCTGCAGACGTCCACTTGTAGACGCTGCATTTCTGCCTCAGTGAATGAAGACTTAAAGAGAAGGAGGAGGAGGATAAGGAGGAGGAAGAGGAGGAGGAGGAAGAGGAGGAGGAGGAGGAGGACGTTAAAATGAGGACAGAAGCTCCCGCAGAGCTGTTGGATCTCTCTCTGCCAATGTTTCTCTGCTGCCTTTGAACCTGCCACCAAAATAAAAAATAAGAATTACTCAGCCAAAAATGACGAGATTAGAATTGGTACAAATAGACCGAAACAAACGCACACACAATTTCTTCCGGCTATAGTCAGACTAATCCAAGCAGCAACCTCTGATCCTGAGAAATAAATGGTGATGAAGCTTTTTAAATGCAGTTCCTGGAGCGGCCACTAGAGGCTCAGCAGAAACAGCACTAATCACATACACACCCATTCAAACAGCAGATCTTTGCAGCAGAAATAATCATGTTTGCAGACTGGTTCTAAATGTGATTTCAGTCTGAATGGATCATTTTTTTATCAGCTCACACAGAATTTGAGTTTTTCTATTACACATTATCGTTGAAGGTCTTAAACGCACTAGTTTTGTCCATGTAAGTTGTCGTGTATCAGCCTTTCTTTTGTGTATTCTTCATGCTTCCATGTCTTTAGGCTTAAATGTGTGTCTCATGAATGATCTGCCCCTTTAAGTCTTACTTGAACAAAATCAAAATGCAATGTAAACAAATACAAAGCAGTTTCCTCACTTAATGGCTTCTTCTGCCGGTCCATCTTGTCTTTGGCACTTGCTGCTGCTCTCCGAAGCAGGGGGCATTCACGTGATCTGTGTTTTCCTTCTTTCTTTTTTTAATTGGTGAAGTGTGAAGAGGATCCCAGCTGCGACTCGGTTCCCATCGTTCATATTAACGAGCCGTTCAAAAGAGCCGGCTCGTTCGTGAACGTCACAACACTAAAATGGGAGCTCATAAGTTTTGTTTCTTTCCAGTGTTTTCCTGTTCATTTTTTAAAATGACCTCAAATAAAAAAACAGTCTCAAAAGAATCAATATTTTGATTCGAGCATCGACACTAGAGCATAAAGATCTGGTATCGGTCGTATCGATATTTCAGTATCTGCCTGCTCATCACTAGTTGATACACTATTACTACTTAAAGCACACATGTTGTAGTGTCACTTGTAATATTTCAGCCATGAAAGTGAAACCTTTCTTCGTTTGTGAGTAAGCTGATGTTTCCTGGCAAGGAATAGTTAATGCACAGAGGCAGTTCTTGCAAAAAAACTTAAAAAAAAAAAAAAAAAAACCTGTTTAAGCAAGCATTTGAATATATTTGTGCCATTTTTAGTTGTTTATTTTCCAACAGAAAAATTCAGTTGGACAGAAAAAGTCGGCGTGACATCACTGACCCTTATCTCTCTCTTCAGTGAACGTTTCCTGAGGCAGAGGAAGTTATTTAGTGTTGCTCGTGTTCATTTTGTCCTTTTTTCCAGGACTCTATCTGCATTCAGATTGTAATTTTTTAGAAGTAGCATGTGCAGTTCTTCATTGTGTGTGTGTGTGTGTGTGTGTGTGTGTGTGTGTGTGTGTGTGTTTTGGCTCGGCGTGGTGGAGACCCCTCCTCCCCCCAGCTCCGTCTCTCCTGCCAATAGCTAATTGATTTGGCTCCGTCCTGCCTGCTCTACTTACTCGAGTAGTTAATTAACTTAACTTTTAATTGGTTTCCACACAGCGCAAAGAGTAAAACATAAAGCTGACACCGGCTGCTGCGCTCCGTCCACCGCTCGCTCTGTTTCTGTCCGACTGACCGAGCACACAAAGCACCACGGACCCCCCCCCCACTCACTCGCTCTCGTGACCCGACCTGAGGGGTCCAGAGTTTCCCGCTCACGTCACATCCACGACGACTTCTCCTGGAGTCACTCCACCAATCAGCCCCGCTCCTCTTCCTGCTCCTTTCTGGTTAAATCTGCATGTTTGAAGTGTTTCTCTCTGCAGTTTTCTACCTTTCCTCAGTAAAATGCACATTAATTATGATTTTAATTGGCACATAACACCAAATTACAGCACTACATCTGCATGAGGTTGATGAGCTCTCTGATTAATAGCAATTACTCCGGCAGGTGCTGAGATTTTCCGGCTTTCAGGAGGCTCTCTCTCACTCATGTGGAACAAAAGCTCCTCTCACAGCTCGTCACGTTAACGTGGACGGAACAACAATGAACGGAGCTGAAAACCAGTCAGATATGAAGGCTAAAAAGCTTCAACTAAATAAAAGTACATGACAAAGCAGAATGATTGTTCTGTTTCCTGCTTCCAGCGCTGATTTACCCCGTCTCTGAGCGTCAGCGTGTGGAAAGTGGTTTTGCTTCTTCGCTCTGAGGACGGCAGATGCGCCTGTGAGGGAAATTATTGGCAGATTAACTCCAAAAGCTTGTTGTCCAACCAGCTACATGACGCAGGTTTTATTCCATGTTGGTGCCGGGCTCGGAGCCACCGGTCACACAGACGCCAGCGCAGGTGGAGGTAATAACATTAATGATGTTTCTGCTTCACTCCAGAGTCCTGTTAGAGCAGCGATCCAGATCACAGGACTCTGGAGCCTCTTCAACTGATTAATAAAGAGGCACACACTCCAATGTTTCATCACCGCCTTTAGCTTTGATTACAGCCACATTCACTGTGTCATTGTTTCATGAAGCTTCTGCAATGTCACAAGATCTATTTCCATCCAGTGTGTCATTAATTTGTCACCAAGATCTTGTTTTGATGATGGGAGAGTCTGACCCCAAAGATTCTCAATGGGGTTAAAGTCCGGACTCTGTGGGGGTCAATCCATGTGTGGAAAAGACGTCTCATGCTCCCTGTACCACTCGTACGTCATCTTGGAATATGCCTGTGTCATTAGGGAAGAATAAATCTGCTCATTCAGTATATTCAGTCAGCTGACATCAGTCTTTGGAAACATAATGTTGCTGAACCTGAGCAACTGCAGCAACCCCAGATCATAACACCGAACCTGGGGGGACAGAGTCTTCTCTTCTCACTACCACAACAAATCCAGGACTCTGCTGACCTCACCACCTTCAGGACCAGATTAAAAACACACCTGTTCCGCTTTCATCTCCATAGAAACACATCAATCCTAGATCATCCTGTCTACGCATTTTCTTTTGTTTATTTAAATTGTTATTTATCTGCACTGTTATTATTTTTACCCCATAAAATATTGTTTTACCTGCTTGTTCTTGCCTGCACTTTTAACATTTTTGATGTAAAGTGATTTTGAGTTTTTTATAAAGCGCTCTATAAATAAAATTTATTATTATTATTTTAGCTCTGCCCCCACAGGCTTGTACAGTAGGCACTTCATCACTTCACCTGCCTCTCTTCTTACCCTGATGCGCCCATCGCTCTGGAACAGGGTAAATCTGGACTCATCAGACCACATGACCTTCTTCCATTGCTCCAGAGTCCAATCTTTATGCTCCCTAACAAACTGAAGACTTTTTTCTGGTTAGTTTCACTGATTAGTGGTTTTCTTAAAGCTACACAGCTGTTCAACCCAAATACATTGAGTTCTCTTGACATTGTGTGTGTGGAAATGCTCTTACTTTCACTGTTGTTGTTTTTCTTCTATTTGATTTGGCCAAACATTTAAGTAATAGACAATTCTTCCACCATTCTTCCAGTTTTTAATAAAGCGTTGGACAGTTCTTAACCTAGTTTTAGTCGTTTCTGCATCAATCTCCTCAGATGTTTTCTCTGCTTGATGTCAGTGATTCGACTCTTCTTAAACAAACTGAGACATTTTCCAAATGTTTAAGTGGTCACCAATCACCGTCATTCAGGATTTTTTTCTCATCATATTTCATCCCAGAAGACGATGGTTCCAGCTCTCAACTCAATTTTAGTAGTTTCTGCAATTTTTCAGACTTAAAAGTTGACCCTGAGTTGGAAAAGCTTGGGAACCACTCATCTATATTATTACTGTCAAATTATTCATTTTATTTAAATTTCTTTGGCTCTCGCAATCATGGTGTGATGCTCACATAATAATATTTCATATGTTTTTAATATCTAACTAACGCAGTTATGCAACAAGGCTCACAACATGTTTCACTGTGCATTAGCGTGTGTGTGTGTGTCACAGGGTTAAATGTGTTACCACGCCAGGTTGCGCGCTTCTTTAAATATGTTAAAGCTAAGACATTGTTTGTACAAGCCCAGGGTTAAAGTGTGTGTGTGTGTGTGTGTTGCAGAGGTTGGTAGTGTGAAAGTCAGCTCAGCCATACAGCCTGACTCAAACAGGATCAACCACTAATCCTTTATCTGCTTTAGCTGTGGAGGTGGCAGCCAGTGTGTGTGTGTGTGTGTGTGTGTGTGTGTGTGTATAATAATTAATGACTCCAGGGATCAGAGAGGAGGAGAGTGAGTTAAATACAGAAAGATGCTCTTCTGACCTTCTGAAACATGAACACTCTTCCGCCTCCTCTTCTGCCATAGTTCCATTAAGCAAGGCATTCAACCCCTGTAAAACCTCCTATAGGGGCCTGTGAGAACCTTCGGGACCTGCTGATGAGGTGAGTCTTCGGGGTCTTCAAACTCCGACCTCCATGTGTTGTATCCGTCCATTACCTGAACCACTCTCTCTTTTGTCTCCTAACTTTAAAAGCTGATCTAAACAAAGGTGAAAAACTCAAACGCTTCCATAAAGAAGAAGAGATGAGCTTTCAGTCGGGTCCACTGACTCTTTCAGACCAAAATAAGTCCAAAGTCTATACATTTCAATCTATTTCACTCATTTCATATAAAAAAATATCAGACCATCTACTTCTCTCAAACCAAGGAGGTGTTTTTGGGAGCAAATTACCGCCTGTTGAAAAGATATAAAAAAGGAAACTTGGCTTTGGTGAAAACTTTCTATGGCCCATATTTAATCAAACTTTTAATAATAATAATAATAATAATGCATTTTATTTCACGGCGCCTTTCACGACACCCAAGGTCGCCTTTCAAAGGGTAAAAAACACATAAAAACAAAATAAAGTTAAAAAAACAGCAACATAAAAGCAATAGAGTCAGGGACAATAGGGAGCAGTTAAAAATAGTAGGTATTATGGAACAGATGAGTTTTGAGATAAAAGGTAAAAAATATGGAGATTTAAGGTAAAAGTTGTGGAATGAAATTAAAAATTTTGAGATTAAAAAGTCAAAATTCTGAGTTTAAAAGTCAGAATTGTTGGGAAGAAGTTTAAAAATATGTGATAATGTTTCAAAACGTTTGGGAAAAAAAGGTCAAGATTTTGTGATGATTGAGTCATAATTTGAGGTAAAAAGTCAAAATTTTGAGACTAAGTGTCAAATTCTGAGCTAAAATGTCCAAACTTGAGCAGAAAGGTAAAGTTATGTGATAAAATGTCGAAATTTTTAGAAAACGTCCAAATGTTGGGATAATGCATTTAAATTATGAGTTAAGAGTCAATGTTATGAGATTAAAAAGTCAAACTGATGGGGAAAAATCAAATTAATTAGAAAAAGTCAGAGGACCAAACATTAAGCCCTGAGGAACACCATTATTTCAGTCGCCCATTTGATAAATGTTACAGTAAATTTCAACATTTTTTGTGTATCTTTTTTGTTAATATATCAGCGATGTATAGATAATGAGTTTATATTCTAATTTGTTTTTTTCTCAAATCGGAAAACGGTTTATTTCAGTGTCTACAATAAATGAGTTTGTATTTAAATGTTTTATCATTAAAACGTTTATATACAGCATTTTGCAGGTTATGAGTTTTTAATTTAGTGTTTTATCATAAATGAGTTTATATCTCAGTTGAAGCTCGTTCTTATATCAAACTGTTGGTGACGACGTGATCAGCACTTTCAGATTGACGTGTTTGGAAACTTCTAAGCTTTAAATTAATGTGGAATATAACTCTCTCTCTAGCACACACACACACACACGCACACACACACACACACACACACACACAAACTGACTGTTAAGGCTGAAAAACTGTGAAGTGTGTGAGTGAGTGAGGAGCAGGGATTAGTATTAGAGGAGAGGATTATCCAGTCCAAGGACTGCCCGCCTCACTGCCTGCCTCTCTCTCTCTCTCGCTCTCTCTCTCTCTCCCTCTCTCTCTCTCCTCTCTCTCCCTCTCTCTCTCTCTCTCTCTCTCTCTCTCTCTCCCTCTCTCCCTCTCTCTCTCTCTCTCTCTCTCTCGTCGTTGAGGAGGTCTCAGAGTCTCGGGCGATAGAGAGGAAAAACCGACCATGGGAAGCTCACTTAGACACACTCTTTGAACATCCACCTCCTCCAATCAGTGCCACCTCCACGCTCCGCTCCTCTGCTCCTCCTCCTCTGCTCTCCTTTTATACTTCTCCCTGTCTCTTTCCTCTCTTTTTATGAATTATTATTTCTCTCTTCTTCAAACTACTGATTTACACTTCTTAAACGCTCTTCCTCTGAGCCTCCACCACTGGTTCCCAACCTTTTCCACCAGGGGGCGAAGTTTTAAATCTCAAAAATGTTTGTGGCAAACCTCCAAACCAATAAGTACTGCAATAATATGATCCTTTTTTTTAACAATGACCTAAAATGAAATAAAACCCAAAATGTGATAATAGGTTGATGATGTAACAGAAGTGCTGAGTTAAAAAATGTATTAATTTTTTTTTATAAAACCCAAAATGGAATGATTGGTCAATAATGTAACGGATGCTGAACCAAAAATGTAGTAACTTTTTCCCCCTGAAATTACAGATCGAGATTATGAGATAAAAAGTTAAATTTCTGTAACAAAAAGTCTAAACGTTGAGGTTGAAAGTGAAAAAAAATTTGAGTTAAAAGTCAAATTCTGTGTTAAAAAGTCAAACTCGTGTGATGAAACGTCAAAATTTTCAGAAAATGTCCTAATTTTGTTGTTAAGTCAGAATTGTGGGTGGGGGAAAACAAAGAAAATCATGAGATTGAAAAGTCAAATTAATTAGCAGAAGTGAGAATTCTGTGATAAAAAGTCAAAATATTTAGATAAGGTCAAAATTTTGACCTGTAATCCAATAAATTTGACTTTTGACTTAAAAATGTTGACTTTTGTAATGTAAACAGCAGAGGACCAAACACTGTGCCCTGAGGAACACCATTGTTTTAGTTGCCCATTCTATAAATGTTACAGTTTATTTAAACATATTTTCAACAACAACTTAGCACTATTTTTTTTTCTCTTTTAACTCTTAAAATATATATAATCTATATCGGTGATTCCAAAACCTGTGGGTCACGCCCCCCTGGTGGGGTGCAAAGGTATTGCAAGTAGACTTTACTGAAATATTAGATTTTGTGTTTGTCTGATTGGTGTTTCTGTTCCCCACAGCAGCAGGTGGTTCTGCTCCTCAGCCCGTGGCGGCGGCGGCGGCGGCGGCGGCGGCTCTGCTGTCATAATAGCTTACGTAAAGCTCTGGCAGGCGTCCCTCCGTGGTTAACGGGTTTAGACACCTTCTGATCCCCGTCAGGCTTAACTCCTGACACCACCACAGCCTGTACCTCTGCTCGTTCCAGCTCTCAGTGGCGACTAAAAAGGATTCACCTCCCGTGACACACAAACACACGGATACATGTCGGGCGAAGCGTCTTTTAACAGCACGCCGAGGTCCTGACGGCGGAAAACCAAATCTGCCGGTTTCAGGGTTTAGAGGAGGTTCAAGTCTGAGCCACGAGTGTCTGAAAAAAGGATAAAGGTTTATTTCTCGTTCTTTTCTTAAGACCTGTATTCAAATTAAGGAGCAGCAGTGACTGAACATGGAGCAGAGTTTTAGAGCAGAGGTTCTTCACTAACAGCAGAATTTAAAGTTAATCTCTGCAAACTGAGCCGACTAAAGCACAGCTGGAGAATATTTACACCTTTACTCTTAAAACTGTAGAACTGAAGCTGCAGTGCTTGAAATAAATAAAAAAAAAACAATAAAAGGAAAATGAACAAATACATTTTCGAACATTCAGGAACTTTATCTTGACAAACAACAGGTGGAAAAAACTTCTATATTTATTTTTCTTTGTTGTTTTAAAAACTTTGTCTTTAATAGCAAGCTGCAGAAAAGAAAGAGAAAAGAAAAGTATCTATTGCATAAACTGCAGTTCCCTGAGTGTCCACTAGAGTTTTCTGCTCATTACAGAGTTTTGACTTTATATCAACATAATTTGACTAATTATCTCATCATTTGGACTTAATATCTCAAAAAGGGGACCGTAGCTTCTCAAAATTTTAACTTTTAATTTTTGTGATTTGATATTTTTTCCTCCCAACTTTCTACTTTTCGTAAACAAACACGATTATTTATCCGAAAATTTGGGCCTCATCTCAAAATTTTGACTTTATATTCCAAATATTGACTTTTTATTATTTCAAAATGTTGATTCTTACCATAAAAATTTCAACTTTTATCTCAAATGATGACTTTTATAATAACAAATAATTTGACAAATAATCCGTAAACTTTGATTTTTTTTTATCTCAAATTTTGAATTATCATCTCAAAATTCTGATGTTTTTTCCCCAACTTTCTATACTAAAAAAATAAAAAATGGATTTTCTATCATAAAATTTGGACTTAACCACAAGATTTTGACTTTTTATCTCAAATATTGACATTTTATCTAACATGTTGACTTATACTCTGAGTTCATATTTACTTATAATCATCTCAAAATGCTCCATGTTAAAATGAACTGCAGTTCCTTAAGTGTCCACTAGAGGCTGCCTCCATCAGTGAGTCGGTTTCCATAGAGCTCTATGTTTGGATCAGGTGTACAGCTGAGTTCATGGGCATTTCTGTGTATTTTTTCAGTATTTTTTTAGGCGTGGTAAATAAATGTCCCTGTTCCTAAGTCTTTGATTACACATGATGAAAGAACATTCAGCAGCTTCCCTGGATAAAAAAAACGTCTGAAGCATCATTTCCACATTCGTACACTCGAGCTGAAGAGTCATCAGCTCCAAAGATTGCTGCTCATTAAGCTCATTCACGTTCTAATCTTAGAGCGTCTCCATTTAGACTTGTTTTTCACTGACGGCGTCTAAATCCCGTCTTCAAATCTCTCATCTGGCAGGACGACAAACCGGTCAATCAAGGAGCGACTCGTTAGTCTGTCCTGAGGAGTGTGTTAGTAGGTAACCTTCACCAACAACAAGATTAATCCCAGCACAACACACAGATTTACTCAACTCCTCCTGTGTCACACCGAGGTCCTGGATGGAGCAGGGACGCTGACTGGTTCAGTGCACAGGGTTTACCCCTCCACTCTGCAGGGGGCGCTGTTGTAGAACTTAATACCAGCCTGAATCCAAAGTTATTGAGTATGAATAACTTTCAAATACCTGAGAGGGAGATTTCCTGACAAACAGTGGTGCTTAATGGTAAATAATCAGAGTAGTGAACCTTAAAATGTTATTAAAGTTATAATCATGTGTGTGTGTGTGTGTGTGTGTGAAACTGAAGCCTGTGTTGTTGATGCACAGAGAGCAAACACTGCTGCTGTTGATGCCGTCTGTTAGAGTCCATCTGCAGCCATTAAAAGGATTAACCTGCTGTTTAATGCACTGACCTGTGACTGACAGCAGGATAATCTGGAACCAGCCTTAATCAGATGGTGGATCTGTGTTTGTGCCCTAAGACTCCCACAGTTACACTCTGACCACATCTAGACTCTTGAATTAGCTCCAAATAATAAAATCATGAAGCCTACGGAGACAAGTTTTGTGATTGAGAAATAACTTTTGTGTTTTTGAGCAGTTTATAAAACCCCAGTTCAAATTAAGTTNCTTCTTAATTTTCCACACATTTTCAGACAGGTCTGGACTGCAGGCAGGTCAGTCTAGTAGCTGCACTCTTCTACTACGGAGCCACGCTGTTGTAACAGGAGCAGAATGTGTCTTGGTTTCATTGTCTTGCTGAAATAATCAGGGACGTCCCTGAAAAAGACAAAGTGTCTTGGATGGCAGCAGATGTTGCTCCAAAACCTGTTTGTACCTTTCAGCATTAATGCTGCCTTCACAGATACTGGGACACTTACCCATGATGCACTGGGGCACTAACACACCCCCATACCATCACAGATGCTGCTTTTGAACTTTGCTCTGAGAACAATCCTGATTGTCCTTTTCCTCTTTGGCCCTGAGGACACCACGTCCATGATTTCCAAAAAGAGTTTGAATGTGGACTCATCAGACTTTTCCACTTTGCCTCAGTCCTCATTGTTGATATTTTTTATTAAATGAGTTAATTCATTTGAACAAAAAAGGAGAAACTCTTTGTTTTGTTGGTTTGTTTTCAGCCAAGCTTGAAATCAAACTGCAGACAGAAATAAGTTGATGCAGTTCCTCAAGCATCCACCAGGGGTTGTCTCTTGCTGAGTCAGTCTCCATAGAGCCCCATGTTAAACTGTCCAGTTTTACCAAGAAAATAAACACGTTTACAGCCTCTTTTGCAAACACAACTTCCTCATCTCAGTAAATAAACTATATCAGATGAGTAAATTAAATCTTATAATATTAGAAACATTTTGAACTTAACTTGTCCTGAGGAAATGATAAATGATTAAACCTCTTCTAAAGCTTTGTGCAGCACTTTCCACTCCACACCTCTCAGCTATTTCAGGATACAGAGCAGTGAGCAGCTGTGTTTAGTGTCTGATTCAGTGATCCCCTGGTGAACAGATCCTCACTGACAGTCAGGGGTCAGCAGGCGGATCCTCAGGTCACAGAGCGACCGCACCGTACGAGCTAACGGGATCAGCTGCTGAGGTCGGCTTTGTTTACTCTCACAGGTTTAATGCAGAATGTTTCCTCTGCAGAGCCCTGAAGTGGATCAGAGGAAACTTTACACACACACTGTTAAAGTCTATGAGCTGGAAAAAACAAGGAAGAGAAAACTACAAAAAGAATATTGTGCATGAAAACAAGCAGCACAAAAACATCACACGACACAATGTATAAAAACCAAAAAGCCACGGGACTTTGGAAAAATATATTAACGATAAAAGTGCAAGCTAAAGGCTAAAACACAGGTCAAAGGCTGAAACATGAGCTAAAGGCTAAAAGATGGGCTAAGGACTTAAACATGAGCTTAAGGGTTAAAAATTGACTTAAGGCTAAAACACAAGCTAAAAACTCAAACATGGGATAAAAATTTAAGCATGAGCTAAAGGCTAAATCATGAGCTCAAAGCTAAAACATGGGCTAAGGACTCAGACACGGGCCTAAGACGAAAAAATTGGCAAGATGCTAATACATGGGCAAAAGGCTAAAACACAAACTAAGCACGAGCTAAAGGCTAAAACACAGGCCAAAGGCTGAAACATGAGCTAAAGGTTAAAAACATGAGTCAGAGGCCAAAAGACAGGCTAAGGACTTAAACATGGGCTCAAAGCTAAAAAATTGACTTAAGGTTAAAACACAAGCTAACGGCTTAAACACGAGTTAAAAACTTAAGCATGAGCTAAAGGCTAAAACATGAGCTTAAAGCTAAGACATGGGCTAAAACATGGGCTAAGGACTCAGACACGGGCTTAAGGCGAAAAAATTGGCTAAAGGCTGAAACACGTGAGCTAAAAGCTAATACATGGGCAAAAGGCTAAAACACAAACTAAAGGCTAAACCAGGGGCTAAATGCTAAAACACGAACTAGGCACGAGCTAAAGGCTAAAACATGGGCCCGATTTTAAAATGCAAATTAAAAGCTAAAACAGGAGCTAAAGGCTAAAACAGGAGCTAAAGGCTAAAACAGGAGCTAAAGTCTTAAACACGAGCTAAAGGCTAAAACAGGAGCTAAAGGCTAAAACAGGAGCTAAAGACTAAATCAGGAGCTAAAGGCTAAAACAGTCTCTAATGTGTTTGTGCTAATGTTGATTCCTGTCCACATGCAGCAGTTATTCTGCAGTGATCTGTTCAAACCTGAGAGTCTATCAATAAAATGAAGAGCCAGGTTACGTTTGCTCTGCTTGGTGAGGTTGGAGTTGGTAGATGAGACCTGGTAGGACACAACCAGGATTCACTAACGTTACTGACATGTATCAGAGCACCGAGCTGTGAGTGACACTCACTGTAGCCATTCATGGACACCATCACCTGATATTTANGAGCTGAAGCTGAATGTGGTGACTGAAAACAGGTCGAGGTGTTGATGGAGCGGCTGAAAGAGACGAGAAGAAGCTCCTGAACTCCATTAACCCTCAGCCTGTGTGTGTGTGTGTGTGTGTGTGTGTGTGTGTGTGTGTGTGTGTGTGTGTGGGTTTTACAGATGCTTTCAGTCACTTTTCTTGTGGGCAGAAGGTCAGAGCTCCTCAGAGAAACATGCTGTGGTCACATTCATGACTGAGAAAGTGCACGTTGAAGAATTCAGAGAAATACCGACTGAAACCAGTGACCTCAGCAACACGAGATAAAACCTTCACAGTTTAGATGTTCAGATCTTTTTTGCCCATCTTATGTCAAAATTGTGAGTTCTTTTCTCAATATTGAGACTTAATTACTCAATAATTTTGACCGTTTTCTCATGATTTTAACTTCTTCGGTCATAAATTCATCTTTTTCTAATATCTATACTTTTTTTTTTTAGATCTTTTTGCTCATTTAACATAAAATTTTGAGATAAAAAGTTAAATTTATGAGATCCACATTTCCCGCCGTTATTCTGACTTCTTAATCTCGTGATTTTTACTTTTGGTTTAATAATCATTGAAGCCCTATTCTGCCAGTTGAAAATAATAATCAAAAAATGAAAAACTGGCTTTGTTGAGATATTTTTTATGCCCATCTTGTGTCAAAAATGTGAGGAAAAAATTTAAAACTGAGATTTATAGTTCTTCTATCAAAACTGAGACTTTTCTCATAATTGTGTCTTCTTATGTCATATTTTTACTTTAAATCCAATTTTTTTTTTAGCTTCATTGAGATCTTTTTTTGCCCATTTTAAGTCAAAATTTGAGATAAAAAAGACAAAATTATGAGATAAAAGTCTAAATTTCCACAATTCCCACCATAATTTTGACATTTTACCACATTATTTTAGCATTTAATCTCATAATTATAGAAACCCATTTCCCCCCCAGATAAAAATCAAATAAAAGAAAAGAAAAAGTGGCTTTGTTGAGACTTTTTTTTGCCTATTTGAAGTTGGAATTTTGAGATAAAAAGTCTCAATTTCCAGATTTTTCTCAGAATCTTGGTTTTATTCTGAAAAATTTTACTTTTCATCCCATTTTTTTCCCTCGTTATCTCAAAATTTTGAGATTAAACTTTCAGAATTTTGACATTTTATTCAATTTTAGTGTTTTGTTTCATTTTTTTTCTATGTATTGCACAGCTATGACTCAATGTGGGTAAAAATAAGAAATAATAAAAAAAAAAAAATTAACAAAGCCAAGTCTTCATTTATTTTTTTTAAACTGTCAGAAATGCGCTTTCACAGTTTACAGTGATACTGAGATGTTTAAGAGTTTTTTCTGGTCGGCTTCACTGTTCATAGATCAATTGACAGATTCATGAACATTTTTTGTTCTTAAATCTTTGTGGAAATGAAGTTATGGGTCACTAACCACCCTAAGTGATAGAAATGATGGGAAAAGATCAATTCCTCAACAGAGCTGAAACAAAACTTTATCAAACTTTAACAGCAGGGGGCGTAGTCCTGCAGGACGACTCTGCAGGAAAACTGACACACATCAAATCAAACATATATAAACAGGTAAGATGTTAACAGACAAATAAACAGAAAGTCCAGAAATGGATGTAATCCCTAAACAAAGGTCTCTGCAGACTTGGATTAAATAACTTTCATAAGCGCTCGTGTTTCCTGATCAGGTTTCCTCTTGAGCCGACATCTCAGATTAACACACTTTCAGATAAAGAAAGAAACGCTGTCGTGTGATTCAGCTGCTGCAGGAGGAGGAGGCCACCTCCTGCTGAGCGTTACAACATTTAAAGGACCTGCTCTGGGATCAGCAGGTTTTGCAGGTCGGTTTGTGTCCTGTCACTGAACGTGTGTGTGTGTGAATGTGTGTCACTAAGGCGACGGCTGCTTACACAGATTAACCTCTCAGACCGTGTCAGGGTGGACGACGGCGGCGCACAGATCCCACACAGCTTGACCACAGACTCTCAGAGCTTCAGAGCGTCTGAGAGCCAAACACTTGTGACAGAAAACCAGTTGCTGCTCGTTTCCTTCTGTCCGTCCTCACTCATCTCCTTCTCCACTTCCTGTCCTGTGTCATGTCAGTGAATTAAGTAAATTTATTGAAGAATGCAACGTCTCAATTCCAATGAAGTTGTGACGTTGTGTAAAATATGAATGAAATCCAATTGAATACATCACAAAGAAAAGATATTTAACATTCAGACAGATAAACTTTATTGCTTTTGTGGAAATATTTGCTCATTTTGAAACTGATGGCTGCACCTCGTTCCTAAAAAGCTTTTTCAGGTTGAACAAAAGTCTGTTAAAGTTGCTGAAGCTGAAAAAACATCTGTTTGGATCATTCCACAGGTGAACAGGTTGATTTAAACAGGTGAGTGTCATGATTGGGTATAAAAGGAGCATCATCCCCAAAAGGCTCAGTCCTTCACAAGCAAAGATGGAGCCAGGTTCACCACTTTGTCAACAACTGCGTGAGCAAACAGTCCAACAGTTTAAGAACAATGTTTCTCAACTTTGTCCAACTGCAGGAATTGATGGATTTCATCATCTACAGACCATAATATCATCAAAAGATTCAGAGACAGTTCAAACTCTACCATGCAAAGACAAAGTCACACATCAACAACACACACAAACTCAAAAACAGGAGCATCTTGTTTTTATTTAGTCCCTCAGATTGGTCTTAAAACTATGAAAGGATGAAAGGACCTTGAGAGAGGGATGTCACCTCTATTTGAGTGTGTAAAATCTGCAGAAGCCTGTTCACACATTTAAGCAGAATAAAAACAGATATTTTTCCTGCAGCATCTCAGTTTGCTTTAATATCAGCCTGTAAGCATATTTATGTTCAGCACATGTCTTTTGTTGTTCTGTTGAGTTATCTGTCGCCGTTCCTGCGTGTATTCGCTCAGTATCTCTGCAGAAGCCAATACCAGAGCGGCCGAGATGAGAAATAAATAGCATTTTTATCTGATTCCTCCACAATATCAGTTTAAGCAAAGAGCAATATCTCTGCGACGGCTGCTTCTCCGAGACTCAACCTGGAAATAAAAGAGATGAAGAGGAGAGGAAAAGGACTGAGTAATCACTTTCTGTCCTCCAACTCTTATTAACTTTCTCTGTGTGAGTGTGTGTCCTTGTATGTTGTGTTTATGAGTGTGTGTGTGTGTGTTTCAGACATTAAAGGAAAAGTACAAACCCATGAGAGTTTATGGTCCTGGGAGCTGGTGTTAAACACAGACCTGGTGTTTTCTGCTCAGTAATGTTGTAAATATTGGCTCAGCCGTATGTGTGCTTCAGTAGAAATATTATTGGAAATGTTGATGAAATAAAGTACATTCTTCTGTTTGGATTTTGCTTCTGCTTTCTTTGTTCAAAGTAAAGATGGGATCAGAAATTAAAGCCTTTGTGTACGTAGAGGTATATCGTGAAACAAGACTGTGACTTCCTGTTTATAATGAAGTGCTGTTGTTTAATTGGGGGAAAAAAAGCTATAAATGCCCTCAGGTGGTGATGGTGTAAAAACAAAACATGGGTGGTCAAATCCAAAGGGAGACATTGATTTGTACACTATGTTGTGAAAATGATGTTTTACCACTGTAAACAATGGGTTAAATCAGCGATGTCCAAACTCAGGCTCCAGAGTCAATTATGGCCCATTAACAAATATAAACCTAAGTAAATCTGCTAATGTCTCACAAAACTTTGGACTTTACACACCCTACTGTTATAAAGCTAAAGCTCTGTACATTCTGCATCAACTCATAAATCTTAATTGATGAATGAATGAATGAAAATGTTTATTTTGAAAAATGTAAAAGAACTACACGAAGCAAACAGTCAAAACAGAGAAACTCTGCAACTTCGTGTCGAATCAGAAGGAGACGAAGAAGCAACAAAAAAATTAATAAAAGAAAGAAAAAAAATCTTTGCAATTTCGCGAAACAAAACATGACAGAACAAAATAAACTTTAAATCACTTGATTACCTTCTTTTACATTTTCAAAAAGGAGTGGAAGGAAGAAAAACTTATTAATTTCCACCCGTTCTCCAGTTTTAAATAATAATGGTCGACTTGGCCAACCTTTTATCTCTATCTCTCTCTATGGTAAATAAACATATACACCATAATTGATGTGTTTAAAGATGAAATAAATGCATTTAGCATGATGCAAAAATGTGCCCCATGAATATTGAGAGTTAGACATAAACACATGAAGACACAAGATGAAATTAAAGTTATGAAACTGTGAAGAAAAGACAAAAAAATTATGCATAAGAATGAAGTGAGGAAGACATTTACCCGGCAGAGAATCATTATTTAACAATAGATTCAACGCGATACAATGATCAATCAAGCAACAACAACATGAACAAATAATAATAAGCGCAATAATTATGTATAATTATGTCAGTACTCTATGCAATATCCATAATTTACAATTTATTTATGTCAGTACTTGTGCAATATTTCATACCTATCTCATCATGTATATACCACATATTTTAGGTAGACAAGCTAAATTTTCTATTCTATATTCTATTTTGTTTTATTCTATATTTTTATGCTTGGTTTTCAATTTTTGGGTGAGATACTTATTCTTATATTTCTAACACTTTCTGAATGGGAGTAACTGTATACTAAAAAAACAATTTTCCCCCTATAGGGGATCAATCAAGTATTCTGATTCTGATTGAGTCTGATGATGGTCAGTAAAATGCAGTCCTTCAGAGCAGAGTCAATATTTAAACCCAGTGTAAAAACAAGAAACAAAGTTTGAACCTTAATGTGTGTGTGTGTGTGTGTGTGTGTGTGGGACCAAACACATGTTGAATAAAATGAAATGATTCAGTGAGGTTGATAAAATCTGCTGCTAAACTGCAGGAAGTGTCATCAACATGGACATTAAAATCACCAATAATAAGAACTAGGGCTGAAAGATATATTGTCATCGTATTGGTTTTGAGATATGAAAACTCAAGATATTATTATCCCAATATTGATTATGTCCAGGGGTGAGAGTTAAGCTGGTACTGTCCAGTACTGAGTTCCACTAAAAGACCCAGTGGTGATTTCAACTTTTTATCTAAAAATTCTGGTTTCTTATCTCAGAATTTTGACTTTTTTAATTCATTGTTTTGGCTTTTTAATCTCAAATTTTGATATCTTGTCTCCAATTTTTCACTTTTTATCAAAATTTTTTTAACTTTCTCCCTCGTAATTTCAACTTTTCATCTCAAAGTTCTGATATTCTATCTAAAAAATGTTAAACTCTATCTCAAATTTTGATCCTGTCTCAAATTTTTAACTTTCTCACATGAGATTTTGACTTTTTTCCTCTTGATTTCAGCTTTTTATCTAAAAAAAATTCTGATATTCCATCTCAAAGTTTGACTTTTTAAGTAACAATTTTGACGTTTTATCTCAAAATTTACCGACTATAGGGGCAAAAAAAGCAAAATTTTCATTCTTTTTTTTAAATGGACTTGAAGGTTTAGTACCAGCAAGAATCTAACTCTTTCATCCCTGATTATATCGAAGATAAAAATAATGTAGATTTTTCCCAGCTCACCCTGCATATAAAGCTCAGTCACATGATTATTGGTGATTTTCTGTTAATGTTAATGACTGACAGTGAACTCTAATCAATTTGTTACACATCCTGTTATATTTTTCTGAAAAATGCTTAGTTTTCACTAAACCCAGAGCCATATTGAATCGTATCAATATTTGAAAAAAAAAAAAAAATTAATAAATAAATAAACAAACGAATAAATGAGTTATAAATAAACACAAAAAAAATGAACAATAAATAATGAACAAATCAATAATTAGTCAAATATGTTTTTATTGAGAAAAAAAATATTGCATACATTTTAAATATACATTCATGTCTCCTTTTACAATTTTCTATTATGGATTCTATTTTTATATTTAAACATTTTAACAAAGTTTTTAGAATCAATTGAAGAACAAAGATAATTGAACACGAACAGAAGTAAAGGGAGAAGCACAGTTTGAAAAAAAAAATTAAAAAAATAAAAATAAAAAAATAAATAAAAGGTGGGTTTGTAAATAAATAATTTAGAGAGAGGAAAATAATAAATAAATAAATAAAAAAGGGGGGGGGCATAAATCAATAATAATGTGACTCTCCTCCTCTATATCATTTAAGTGGAAGCTGCTTCTCGCGAGCGCAGAAACAAATCTGCGCGTGCGAAATTACAAACACCGCTCGTGAGACATTATTCTGTGGGTCAGAGCTTCTCACCTGGGGCCTGCAGGTGTGGAACCACCGTCCTATCAGGTAACAGGTGAAACTAAACTCAGTGAAGTGGGCGTGGCATGTAAACAATCACGCGCAGCTGTGTGTTGACGCGATGTGTGTTGGTAGGTGGCGTTTTACGACCTTATTTGTTTGGGTGAATCCCGTCCACCTTAAAAAGTGACACCCAGAATAGATAAAAATATTAATAAAACTCACATTATGAGCATGAAAGGAGACTGGAGGCTGCTGAGAGGAGCAACCGACGGTGCAACGCGGACTATAACACCATCGACTGAGGATGGGAGTGAGGGAAGAAACTTCTGGAGCTTTTCATGGATTTTACAAACTGTGGCACCAAGAAAACAGTGTGTGACAGCACTATAATATGGCACGTTCCTAATCCCTAATTTTAGAATCACCATTGAGGAGCGTTGAAGGGGAGAGGAGCGGTCAGGAGGCTGGAGACCGACCCGGCTCTGCTGCCACCGTCGGCGGCTCGCGGTGCGCGGTCTGGTCCTGCTTTGGGTCCCTGCTTTGGAGCTGGGTGCAGGACAGAAGGTGAAGTGAACACTGCTGGTTCGTGAGTAAGTCAGGAGGGAGTCTTTGAGTGCGCATGCGGCTTGGAGTCTTCCGAAGGTGGTGGCACACAGTCACCAAGGGCCGGAGAGGAGGGAGGAGGGAGGAGGTCAACAAGTGGAGGAAAGTCCTGCTCTTCCCGAATGGAGGATGCATGGATTAGTTGGGTCTTAAATGGATGGGGGCGATGAGTTGACCTCCAACCAAGTTTAATCCACTGGTTTGACCCCGGAGCAGCAGCTTCTACCCGGGGACAGTGGAGTCCAATGCGCCGGAGGTTCCTTCCTCCTTGAACTGGATATTTTCCCTCCAGCTCTGAGATTTTTTGGGACATGACGAAGCAGCTGTCACACCTGGATGTTGAGGTGAGTGGAGGCATGTTTTAGGATGAATCAAGATGCTTATTTATCACAGTTCACAGCCTGGTTAGATTAAACAGTCAGGTTCAAGTGTTAGTGATGGTCCTTTGACACCTGAAGCTTCGACACATGCGCAGTAGCTCATGGGACAAACATGACAAACCACTAGTATGTAGTTTTTCTGTGTTGCAGTGGTGGAAAGAGTACTGAAAATCTGTGCTCAAGTACAAGTAAAAGTACTGGTGTTAGGGGCGCGGATGGCCTAGTGCAGGGGTTCCCAAACTCCCAAAATAGCAGCGTTAGAGACTGGTGACCCCCTGCTGTGGTACGACACTCATGGGATAATCCAAAAACAGACATAAACAAACAAAAAAACCCCAATGATACTTAATTTAACTCATCAGTAGAAAATTTACCAACCAATGTGCACTTTGCTGTGTTCACTGCATCAAACTTTAACAAAGAAATGTGAAAAACAGATAAAACATTTTCTGTTTGCATAATTTCATATTATCTTTAACCCCTATTTTTGCTTTTATTCTTACAATAATGGATTAAATGTGGAATTGTTCATAGTTTTCGATTTTGGGACACATTCCATGACCCCCTATCAATGTCTCGCGACCCCCCAAAGGGTCCCGACCCCCACTTTGGGAACCGCTGGCCTAGTGGATATGGCTGCACCATGAGGTTTGTCCTCGAGCGGCCTGGGTTCGAGTCCGACCTGTGGCCATTTCCTGCATGTCACTCCCCACTCTCTCTCCCCTTTCCGACGCTGTCCACTGTCCTCCTCTATCTAATAAAGGCACAAAGGCCAAAAAAATAACTTTAAAAAAAAAAAAAAAAGTCCTGGTGTTAGAAAAATACTCAACTAAAAGTACAAAGTATTCGTCAAAAAAACTACTCAGATTATTAGTTACTTTTAACTGGTGATGTCACTGTCACTTCTCCAGATAGGGCTCTACGTTTTATGTTTTGATTTACCAATACTTAAAACACTAACAATCAATAATCATTAATAACTGATAAGATCGAAAACAAGTGTTTTTTGCTCATTTTCATTGGTTGTTTTTTTTTTGTCTTTTTCTCATTTGAAGTTTTTATTTCCTTATTCAGCAAAGGTCTCAGGCAGACAAAAAACTAAATTAGATGAGGTGCAGTTGAATATCCATGAATACATTTTTAACTGGTTAAATTCTTAACACAAAATCAATCAGCGATCAATCATTAACATCCATTAACATTCTTTTTGTTTTGTTTTTCATCCATATGTCCTTGTTTTCATTGGCTTGTTTGCTCTCAAATCACTTTACTGGCTACAAAAATGCAGATAAAAGGTTTAGATATTGATGAAAATTGTACTCAGTACTTAACTATGGTTTTAGAAGTAACTAAATAGATTACATGGCATAATGATTACTTACGTAGAAGTAAAAGTACAGACTTGAAAATCTACTCATAAAAGTACAAGTACCCCCCCAAAAAACTGCTTAATTACAGTAATCTGAGTATCTGTAACTAATTTCTTCCACCCCTGCTGTTTTGTTGGGTCTGTTTCATTGTATACTACTCTGGATTTCTGTTTTTTTATCATAAATATAGAGAACAAACCATAGGTATATTTGGCATTTCAGTCATTAATTCAATATATGAATCTGAGGTGAAGTTACATGAACACAAAAGATTAGATAAGTCAAATTAGAAGTTAAGAAAATACATAGAAAAATTAAACAAAGGGAGGGAACAATAGTTGTAACTGTTTTATGATGTTTTTTCTCTTTTTTTTTTTTTGGTCTTTTCATTCTTTTCAATGGTTTAAAGAACATTTTAAATTTATTCAGAAAAAACAGCAAATTCAGGGAGATATTTCAGGGTCTGGTTTTATGAAATTTGTAAAGGTATAGAAGTTTATTACAGCAAAATCGCCTTATTTAATTCATAATCTTACACCAAAAGTTATTGTGTATTGAAAATAAATCTGGAACCAACTGATCTTTATTTTACAACTGATGGAAAAAAACTGCGTCCACATTATCAATATAGGCTGTCAGTTAAAAAAAAAAGTAAATAAGTGATTTATACAGGCTTTTATGCATTTTGTAGACGTAAACAGCTCTTTTATGATATGAAGTGAGTCGATCCACAGGTCTTTAAATTTACATTTACTTTCAGGTGCATTCTCAACGGCTGTAATAATTTGTATCCCCATATAACTTTTGCTGTGTTTGAAGCAATTAGTCTTAACTCTCAGGTTTTCTAATAAATAGTCAGACTTAATGTTTTGTGTTGTTGCATCAGGTTAATTTCCTCCTCTCTGTGCCTGAGGACATAGGTCCCAGCGTAGAGAAAAAACACGACATTTTGAAAGTAAAAGGAGGAGAATGGACTCCTGTTTTCTTTTTAATTCCTCCCTTTCTCTACCTATTAACCCCTCCCCGCTCAGACAGCATCAGTCACACAGTCGGGGGCCTCATTAAGGAGCCGCTGGTCTCGTGGCGCCTGGCGTTTAAAGGTGTAACTCATCTTATTAAAGCGGCGTTCAGTGGGAGGTGTGGTCTGTTCACGGAGAGGGTTTAAATCAGCTCCTGTTGAGTGTTTCTACCTTTTACTGACTGTAAACCAGAGCCAGAGGAATACACCGCTGGAAATTAATGTCACACATTTACAGCACTTTGGCTTTTATCTGTGAATATTCCAACGTTTAACTCTGGTGGTTCGGTCTCAGAGCATTTGGTCTCTCAAATGTAAAACTTCAAAAAACTTCACTGTGGTGATTGTTCGTATTAGCATCAGTATGGTTGCATAGTTTCAAGAGACTTCTTTTTTTTTTAATCATTTTCAAAGTTTTGCAAAAAAAGAAACATATTCAAAACATTTGAATCCACAAACAACCATCATTCATTACAATAGATAAATACCTCAATCAACTTGTTCTTCATCTGAACAAAAGCAGCACCCTCTTCCATTTTTTGTCGTTTAGTTTTTGTAATACTCCTTTATTTTCCCCATTCCTTCTCTGAATGAATCAGAATCAGAATCGCCTTTATTGGCAAGTATCTTCAAGAAGTATACGAGGAATTTGACTGCAGTTTAACTGTGCTCTCTTTGTACAAAAACAAGTAAGAATAAACATTTAATATCACATATATGAAAGAACAGATATTAAGCAACTACAAATTAGAAATATCAGGAATGTAGAAATTTTGTACAAAAAGGAAGAAAGAAAAAATATATAAGTATTTAAGTCGAATAGTGCAAAATTAAAATAAAACGATAAACAAAACCTTACAAAGAAAATGCACAATCAGGAAGTGATTAAATAAGCTTCAAAAATCCATCAAAATGAGAATTAGTGATGTAAATAGTAGTGATGTGTGAAGACAAGGAGGGTAAAGGCAGTTTCAAAACATTTTTAAGATTTTACAGAGCAAATAAAACTATGTAAGAGAGATTTAAGAGCAGAAGTAAGGAACATACAGTCCAGGCCAAAAGTTTGGACACACCTTCTCATTCAGTGTGTTTTATCTATTTTCATGACTGTTTACATTGTAGATTCTCACTGAAGCATTAAAGCTATGAATGAACATGTGGAGTTATGTACTTAACAAAAAAGGTGAAATAACTGAAAACATGTTTTATATTCTAGTTTCTTCAAGATAACCTCCCTTTACTCTGATTACTGCTTTGTTCACTTTTGGTATTCTTCAAGAGGTCGTCACCTGAAATGGTTTTCTCTTCACAGCTGAGTCTTATCGGGGTTAATTAGTGAAATTTCTGCCTTTATCAATGAGGTTGGGACCATCAGTTGTGTTGTGCAGAGTCAGGTTAATACACAGCCAACAGACCTATTGGACAACTGTTAAAATTCATATTACGACAAGAACCAATCAGCTAACTAAAGAAAAACAAGTGGCCATCATTACTTTAAGAAACAAAGGTCAGTCAGTCCGGAAAATAGTCATGAAAATAAAGAAAACACAAATTGAATAAGAAGGTGTGTCCAAACTTTTGGCCTGAACTGTTTATCATATTCGAATGAATAATAATCAGTTATGTACATAATTGACATGATTCTGGTTTTAGGTTCCTATCAGAGTCTCTGTCCTGGTGTGTGTTGTTATTTTTCTGTCACAAAGGATGTGAAACCATGTGATAGAGAGAGAGAGAGAGAGAGAGAGAGAGAGAGAGAGAGAGAGCACAATGGTGACGTGCACGGTCTTATTAACCTGTTTCCTTTGACTTTGACTGCATGACTCATCACCTTGAAGAGAGAGAGAGAGAGAGAGAGAGTCTACTTTTAGTCACAAAGAAATGTGAGCTGTGTGTGTGTGTGTGTGTGTGTGTGTGTGTGTGTGTGTGTACACAGTGTCAGTGTGACAACAGGACGTTTGTGTCATTAAGTATGTCCTCAGTCAGAGAACAGACTTTAAAGTGTTTGAGTGTGTGTGTGTGTGTGTGTGTGTGTGAGTGTGTGAGTGTGTGATGTTTGTGCCTGTGACAATTGTTTATTAATTTGCAGACATTGTTTATGCTTATATCCAGTGTGCATTTGTGTATTTGCTCATGTGTGTGTGAATGTGTGTGTGCATGCAGACCAAGAGCAGTGTCTTCAGCTTCATTAAATCCGACACCTTTTAATTACACCCCCCCCACCCCACCCCCCAAGACACAGGATAGCTGGGAGTGTGTGTGTGTGTTTGTGTGAGAACACATGCTGATGTGTGTGTTTACAGCTGTGGGATTAAGAGTGTGTCTTTGATATTTCTGCATATTAATGACATTAATGTTTGTGAACGTGTGTACATGTGTTCACCTGCTGCTGTGTGTTTATGTGTGAGTGAGTCTGCACACACACCTTATCAACCTTTCTGTGGTTGTGTGTGTGTGTTTACAGTAGGATGTGCAGTAACAGGAGCAGGTTGTTCCTTGAAAGCATAACATCCCATTGTGTCAGAAACAGTCTGTTTTAATTAATTATTCTCTGAACTTCCTCTGGAGCCTTGTTCGGTCCGTCTCCGCTCTGTGAGTGAGTCTAAAGAGCGGCTTTCTTTGATGAGCAGTTGAAGCCCTGTTTACATGACGTTTCACCTGAAAACACAAACACGAACAGCGGTGAAAATAATCTGCATTTAAACTGAGGCCTTGTCCGCATGTAGCCGGGTTTTTTCTAAAACAAATATTCTCTCTCATTTGTTTTCAAAATATTTTGTCCATAAGTACCTGGGCAAATTTTTCTACTTGATTTAAACATAGTGCTGGGATTTTATGTTTGGATCGATTGATAGTTTTACTCTTCAGCAGAAGTTATAAGCAGCAAGAAGTGTTAAAACTAACACACTTTCAAAAATAATGCTCTGCATAACGTTGTGATGACCCGTGACATCAACAGCTTTTTTTGCAGCAAGCTGTGACGTTTGAGATCCGAAAACTCTGGTTACTGTTGTAAACATGACACCATGAAACTAGAGTTTTCCAAAATCTTCACTTTGCTTGGAGTTTTAAGAGAAGATCATTTTTAGTGACTTAAAACTGTGGTTTTCTATCAATGACAGGCCAAAATGAAACAGTTTGCCTGTAAAAATCAGGACAAAAACCACAATTTGCTTCTTAAAACACACTTCTTTGCACTGGCAGTTAATACCATACGAGCAAAACTTCCAACTTTTTATTTTGCTTTTGTTTATTGTGGCTTTTCCTCTGCTATTTATTGAACTTTTTTTTCACTGAGCTACTATTTTAAATTATTTCATTAACCATTTGTTTTCATCGATTATGTTTTTAAGCATGTACAGCACTTTGGTCAACTGCAGGTTTTTAAAAATGTACTGTATAAATAAAGTCTGACTTGACTTGACTTGAAAGATAAATGCGTTATCCCAAATACCTGGGTACGTGTGGACATGGCCTGAAACACTGAGGGACTGAAAACGCTGTAGTGAGAATGCCGAACCTGTAGTTGGCGATATAATTGTAGCAGCCAAATATTTCTTCACTGACTGCACAGGTGAAGCTACAGATGCACATTTTGTTGAAAGGAAAACAGCAGATTCAGCTGCACAAGCTCAACAAAGTAGTGGAGCGTGATGTCAGCGCTTCTACTGAAATCTCCAGCTTGCCGTTTACACAGCAATGGTGAAATGGCATTCCAGAAACATTTCGCTCTGGGAGATGCTTTCAAAAGTTTTCTTTTCCCTGCACCACTATGATGTGATTTATTATAGTGGTGCAGGGTCAGGTGTGTGTGATTGCTCCATCAGAGAGCATCTTTCAGGGTTTCGTTCCGTTGTTGTGGTGTGGGTGATGCTGAAGTTATTGGGGACAGACAGAGCCGAATCATCAGACGGCTCCCTCGCTCTCTATTTCTTCATTTGTGATGTAAAGGGGTTGAAAACGATGACGATGATGAAGAGCAGTGGGTGTAGAGCCTCTTAGCGTCACCATGAAAGCAGCTTTTCCACTCGTTTGGGGAGCGCGGCTCTTCTCTCTCTCTTTAAATAACTAAACATCATCTGTGACATCAAGACACCGCGGGCCAACGCGCTCTTAAAGGTCTAAAATTAGAGAACAGGATGGGCGTCTAGTTTGTCTCTGCAGCCTACAGATGCAGCTCAGGAACAGATGATTTCAGATCCTCTTCTGCTCTTAAACTTTACCTGTTCTTCATGTTGGGGGCTGTTATCAGAGAACGATCTGCTGACAGGAAGTCTGCCTCTTTACAGCTCATAAATCATCGACGTGGAGAGCGGCGAGCATCAGACAGTTTGTAACCTCTTGTGCACTTTTGGCTCAGGTTATGAATAGATGACAGAAGAATTAACTACCTCAGGTTACAATCAGTGATGTGCATCAGCTTGTTAGTTTAATGCTCGGTGAGAATACGCCACAAAGACAAGATATTTAATGAGGACACGAAATGTTGAAGCTTTGGAGCTGGAATTCTTTCACATTCTTGTTGATGAACAACTTCAGTTGATCAACAGTCCCAAAGTCTCTGTTGTTGTATTTTGTTCTTCATAATGTTCCACACGTTTTCAATGGGAGACAGGTCTGGACTGCAGGCAGGTCAGTCTAGTAGCTGCACTCTTCTACTACGGAGCCACGCTGTTGTAACAGGAGCAGAATGTGTCTTGGTTTCATTGTCTTGCTGAAATAATCAGGGACGTCCCTGAAAAAGACAAAGTGTCTTAGATGGCAGCAGATGTTGCTCCAAAACCTGTTTGTACCTTTCAGCATTAATGCTGCCTTCACAGATACTGGGACACTTACCCATGATGCCATGGGGCACTGACACACCCCCATACCATCACAGATGCTGCTTTTGAACTTTGACCTGAGAACAATCCTGATTGTCCTTTTCCTCTTTGGCCCTGAGGACACCACGTCCATGATTTCCAAAAAGAGTTCTGCGGCGTTTGTGTGTGTTGTTGATGTGTGACTTTGTCTTTGCATGGTAGAGTTTGAACTGTCACTTGTAGATGTAGTGATGAACTGTGTTAACTGACAATGGTTTTCTGAAGTGTTCCTGAGCCCACGTGCTAATATCCTTTACACAATGATGTGGGTTTTTAATGCAGCGCCGNCTTGCTGCTTACGTGCAGAGATTTCTCCAGATTCTCTGAATCTTTTGATGATATTATGGTCTGTAGATGATGAAATCCATCAATTCCTGCAGTTGGACAAAGTTGAGAAACATTGTTCTTCAACTGTTGGACTATTTGCTCACGCAGTTGTTGACAAAGTGGTGAACCTGGCTCCATCTTTGCTTGTGAAGGACTGAGCCTTTTGGGGATGATGCTCCTTTTATACCCAATCATGACACTCACCTGTTTAAATCAACCTGTTCACCTGTGGAATGATCCAAACAGATGTTTTTGCAGCATCAGCGACTTTAACAGACTTTTGTTCAACCTGAACAAGATTTTTAGGAACGAGTTACAACATCAACTTCAAAATGAGCATGAGATTGAACACTAAATATCTTGTCTTTGTGGTGCATTTAATTGAATATGGGTTGAAGAAGATTTGCAAATCTGTGTTTTCTGTTGGTCTCTTGTGAGTCTGGAGTTTTATTTTGGTAAAATCCAGACTGTAGCTCATATCAACGATCGTTTCTACGTCACATTAAACATGAGCTTCAGAGCGTTTTTATGTTCATGTGTGAGACACTGTGGGGAATTATCACAACTCCAACATGGGAATATCTCAGATCCGTATCAAAGAGGGTCTGATGAGCCTTTGAGCGCCCACACACACACACACACACACACACACACACACACACACACACACACACACAGACTCACTTACACACACTCTCCATGTGAACTCGCTCATATCTCATGTTTATGTCTTATTTCTTATCTCCAGAGACATTCGATGTAAGAAGTTTTCTTTTAGATAAATATCACTTCAGCATTCATAGACACACACATACACACACACACACACACACACACACACACACACAAAAACACACACGCTGTCTGAAAATAGCTGCTTGGGCCCAGTGAAGCCGTCTTTACCTGTTAATACCTGAAATATTGAATTGGATGCTCTGTAATCTGTGCAAACATTTCTCTTTGTGTCTGAGCTGCTTTATTTTTGTTATTGTGTGAATGTGTGTCACGGTGTGTGTGTGTGTGTGTGTGTCCATGTCCTTTAAGGATCCAGTGGCCCACATGAGCAATGCAGACCGTGTGGCTACAGCAGACTCTCTATAAATCACAGTGACAAACGCCGGAGTCGTGCGTTGGGGAAACGGCGTGCTCCCGCTGAAACTCTGTAATCTGTGCAAACATTTCTCTTTGTGTCTGAGCTGCTTTATTTTTGTTATTGTGTGAATGTGTGTCACGGTGTGTGTGTGTGTGTGTGTGTCCATGTCCTTTAAGGATCCAGTGGCCCACATGAGCAATGCAGACCGTGTGGCTACAGCAGACTCTCTATAAATCACAGTGACAAACGCCGGAGTCGTGCGTTGGGGAAACGGCGTGCTCCCGCTGAAATGTCGGCGCTCTCACCTCCAAATGCATATCTCTGTCTGCAAGACGACCTCCAACGTCCTTGGAGGAACACATGCACAAACACACACACACACACACACACACACACTGAGACAAAGATACAGACACAAACATCTCAGGTAACAGCTTCGTCTGACATAGAAACAGAAAACACTCACAGCAGGTGGTCTGTCGTTCCTGTGATTTCTGTTTTATTTTATGAATAAACTTCATATTCAAACACAACGTTAATGTAAGTAGGTTAAATCAGTTAAGATGTGGAGCTTTGGTTAAGATGCAAACAACAATTTGAGGTTTTGCATATTTATTGTTTGCGTCTGTTGATATCCCCCTGGTATCACCATAGCCCCCTTGATTTTTTTTTGTATTATTCTGAACTTAAGACAAGCAGAGACGATTTCAGTTTTTGCTTTTGTCATTTTTTTTAGAATAACCTCAACTTTCGATATCTGGCACTTGAACACAGTTTGAGACAAGAACAGTTGGAAATTTTGATGAATGAAGACGAATAGGACATTTTTACAGTCTTTCACCAATTTTTTTATTTTATTTTGATATTTACTTTTGTCCAGGTGTATTTGGATCATGTGGTGTGGTCTGAAACAGTCCCTGTCCATTTGGAGACAGAGGGAGCACACCTTGTTGTCAGGAGGCCAGTTCGTCAGACAGTCAGGAGGGTTGGTCGTAAGACAGCTTGTTAGTTAGTTAGTTAGTGAGATAGTTTGTCAGAAAGCTTATAAGTCAGAAGACTTGTTAGTCAGTCGGTCAGAAGGTCCATTGATCAGAAGAAAACTGGTCTAAACTTATTTTTCTGACTAACAGGCCTTCTGATTCTCTAAACCAGGGTTTCTGAGAATAGGGCAGATGCTGAGACAGAGACCCACATTACGGCCAAACTTCACCAAATGTGTCTCTTCTTCAGCTCTGCTCCATCACAGCACCAGATCAGACAGGTTTTTATTCAAGACACCATGTTAGGTTGGGTTCCTTTATTTGAACCAGTAGGTAGATTTGTGTTGCAGCAAGATGATCTCCACTTGGACATTTAATCACAAAACAATCAGAACACTGAATCATGAACCTGTGTGTGGTGTTTGAGTTTTACGATGTCATGAAACTTGTTGATTCTGTTTGAAATGTGCCGAGCTCAATAACCTCAGAAATGAACAAACCTGAGCGTCGTTATCAGCTCCTGGTAAGTTCTGCTCTGAAGTTCACCTGAGCCTGAAGAGACGCCGTCGTCTGTTTTTCACTCACAGACCAGATCTGTGTCCCAGGATGAACGCAGAGTCCTCACCATGAGACTGTGTGAACAGAATACTGTCCTCTGTCTTTGTCTCTCTATCACACACACACACACACACACACACACACACATAGGTCATAACAAAGTCAGCTGTGGACAGAGTACTGATGTAGACCTTCATGCTTTATAGCATACTGAATCGATGTCTGCTGGACGTTAGTGAGACAGGAATGTGTGTGTGTGTGTGTGTGTGTGTGTGTGTGTGTATTACATAATGTGTGAAGGAAATCTGCTCACACAGTCTGTCTGTGGGGAAATACCCCCCTTAGAGGGACACTTCAGCTTTAACTGTTACTATAATTACTCAGATATTAAATAACTTCAGTGTATGTCTGATTCTGTTGAAGTTTGTATTAATTCAGATTATTTTTCAAACTTTCTGTGCAACTTATTTTCACTTAAGTGTCAGAGTTCTGCAAATTCCCAATACTTCAGTCCGTGGTAAGATTATAAAACTCCTTCTTGAACGTAAAAAAAGGATACTCTAAGCTGCAGACGAGTGACAACCAGAAGTTTAAGAAACTGCAGTTCCCTGAGTGTCCACTAGAGTCTGTCTCCAGCAGTGAGTCAGTCCCATAGAGCTCCATGTTAAATAACCTGCAGTTCCCTGAGTGTCCACTAGAGTCTGTCTCCAGCAGTGAGTCAGTCCCATAGAGCTCCATGTTAAATAACCTGCAGTTCCCTGAGTGTCCACTAGAGTCTGTCTCCAGCAGTGAGTCAGTCCCATAGAGCTCCATGTTAAATAACCTGCAGTTCCCTGAGTGTCCACTAGAGTCTGTCTCCAGCAGTGAGTCAGTCCCATAGAGCTCCATGTTAAATAACCTGCAGTTCCCTGAGTGTCCACTAGAGTCTGTCTCCAGCAGTGAGTCAGTC